>JASDQU010242974.1:18272-29803 GCA_032191745.1 Picea mariana
TACTTCATCTTTTCAGTGCTCAGCGACTCCTAAGGCACAACCTAACAATAGTGCATAGATGCAGGAACAACCAACTCCATGTCCTACCACATGAAATTTATCATAATGATGATGGATGTTAGGCTCTATAAATGTAAGCAACCATAATGCCTATGAGCTCCTTGCATTAGAGGAATTTTGGGGTCTCAAATGGCTCTCTAAGGAAATGACAAAAAATAAAATTTGTTTGCTTTCATTTGTTACACAAATTTTGAGAGAAAAACGACATTAAGCTGCTCCGAACAAAGATAGGGTTGCCTAAAACTCATGTTGTACCTCTATCATAAGAAAATATAAATACTCATATACGCAATAAATAATAATTTAACCACCCTTTTAAACAATATTACTATATTTCGCATTTCAATTTTTCAAGTCACCATCCACACTCTATTTGAAGAAATTGTGCCTGCACTGGTTCGTACTCCACAATGCCCTCAAATCTGATGCCTCCACTGGTTCATTCTCCACAAGTCTCCATGAATAATTGGATACAAATGGTTTGTTACGGCAAAATTTATTACTCAGTTATTCATGCACTCAGTTTGTTATTCACCATCATGCACTCAGTTTGTTATTTATTACCCAGTTTGTTATTCATGCATGGAGGGAAAAATGGATTCAGTCAACACAATGGAATTTTACCATTTGCAAAGAACGTTACCATTTGCAAAGAACGCTCTAGATACACAGATTGGAGATTAGTCATCAACGTACACCTTGTACATTCGCTGGACACTCACCCGGTGGAAACATTTCAATCCATTGAAACAATTGCCACTTCAGATCATTTAGTGAACCGCGTTTCCATCTTGTGACGCATTTAGGATGTCGCAGGTAAACACAATGCCTTTTCCTATATACTTCACACTTTCTCATGCCATCTCTTTGAATCACCAAAACAAGTTCCCTTTCAATTACTAATTCCCTACATCTATCGCATAAACTAGAGCATCGCCCTAACCAGCTACAGGAGGTCGAGACTGATGTTCCAGTGCCCCATTTACTATGAGATCATGGGGCGGCTTCATCGCTTATTCAGGGGGACTCAGACCCTCACAAACTTCTTCAGGTATTAGCGGTGTTTAGCCTTATACATACAGGGGGCTCTTAGGCTCCGAGCCCATACTCTTCAACGTCCTATGAGATCAGACCCTATTAGACATATCACCTCCTTACCAGTGCTAATCTCGAGAAGGGGCACTAAGAGACAGACCGACTCCAGCGCAACCCCAGACTCCTGATCAGTGCAGAATTGTGGGACCTTCCCTCGTCCCATGAGATTTCAATGATAGCCAGACCAAATCCCCTCCTAGGAGATAGATGAGATCCCCTAGACCTTGTCGGTGCACTACCTCTATCAGTCAGCAGCGCAATAGACCATCCAGGGACCCCACCATGTCCCCTCGAGACAATTGACTATACTCAACTTTCTTCATTGATCTCGTACGGTAGGAAAGATGTATCCATTCCATGATAGATCTACTTCTTTTCTTTTGGTTCCTCTTGTTTTTAGATATTCTTCTCCTATGATACACGACAAGCATTATGCACCATACACTAAGTCAATTGGCTTAGTGCATGGTTCCCCAAGTAAATATGAAGTGCACAGGTAAGTACGCAGATCAGTTGATGCAGGTTTTCATGGAGAATGATGGTCCATTAACTTGCATCCATCCATTATCTTTTCCGGCTCACCATTTCTCAGCAAACCATGCATTGATTTTAGCGTGCGCGTGACTACAGTTCTTTAAATGTGGTTGTGTACTTCTCGATTTAGAGTACCAGCAAGTGAGAGGCACCTTAATTAATTCGAAGTGATTGGGATCGGGTAAATGATCGGATTCGAAGTGATTGGGATCGGGTAAATGATCGGATTCGAAGTGATTGGGATCGGACGACATTGTCTTTCTTTAATTCGTTTTATCTACTTATTACCGACCATTTTTAATGGGTTTTACCAACCTGCAATCATGGTTCTGTGTAATTCGTGGTTACCATATTACCAACCATTTTTACTCGCGGGTTTCATTTTACTAACAGAGTTTTTCAATCCGAATTTATGCCTCGAATTAACCAAAGCATTTACCAGGATCTTAGCGACTCAAGGCAATAGCAGTCCACGTCTATCTCTGCCAGAAGCAGGAGCCGAGCTCGATCTCCCACCTAAGCACGCAGGAGCAAGCATTAACACGAAAACCGGTACGCGTATGCATCTCGTGGAAGCCCTAAAAAGTCATACAGTGTGCAATTCTGTAATCTGCCATTGGTCACAAAATGTTTGTCCTCCGCCTATTCACAAGCAGTAAGCTAATTCATCAGAATGTGATAGTGTAATGTCAACATTTGAGTTTAATTTTTTTTATGAACAAGGCGCTTGTTTGTTCGTCCTTTGAAACTCAAACAGTTCTAAATAAAATAAGTATGGCCTAAAATCTGTACAATTAGGTTTAATTTTGTTAGAAATCATAACCTGTTATCCCACTCATATCCCACCACTTTAACCAGATTTCGATGCCTAATACGAGCCATGGTATAGAGCTCCCTTTTAAAACATCGTTCCACATCCTTGGAGTTTTCTATCTTCATTATTTTCACAGCCACTACATTGCCCTTGCTCAGAACGCCTCTGTACACAGTGTTGATCCTGTTGCTTCCAATTATGTTATCGGCACTGAATGAGTCCGTCGCATTCTCTAAATCTCTTCTAGTAAACCTCGTCAATAGCTCTTTAGGCATATTGATTTCCTCCGATTCCATAATATTCTTTCTGCTTCTGCTCCGATAACAACGAATAAATACAAAGCAAAAGAGTAAAAGGACTATTGCACTTGCTACAATAACTGTAGCAACCACAAGAATGGTATGCCGACGAGAATGGAGAGCTCCCTTTGTGGTGCAGGGCCGCTTTGGGAAGACCACACCGCAAAGCTTATTGTTCCCCAAGAAACTAGTTGAATTAAAACTTGTCAAAATCCCAACTTGAGGAATGAGACCTTGAAGTTCATTGTTCGAAAGATTGACAGATTTCAAGCTTGTCAAGTTTCCCAATTTAGATGGTATGTTCCCGTGAGCATATTTGAAGATAAATCCAGACTTATCAAGAGCATAAGTTCTCCTAATTCTGTTGGGATCTCTCCTTCTAAGAGATTGTTTGACAGATTTAGAAATAGGTCCAAGCTCCGCAGACGTGATAGAGCCACAATAATTTGACCTTGCAGATCATTTCTCGATAAATCGAGACCCCGAAGAAGAGGGGATTTCTCCCAACAGATTATTATTAGACAGATCCAGCAACTGCACCATTTTGATTCCTCCTAGCTTAGATGGTATTGGACCACTTAATAGGTTATGAGACAGATTGAAGTTTATATGTAATCCCTTCAAGCTGGCCACTAATCTAGGAATGGAACCTGTAAGCTTGTTACGAGAAATGTCCATATTTTGGAGTCTAGTGCACTTTCCCAGGCTCGAAGGGATCGTGCCGCTGAGCATATTGCAGGACAATTTGAGAAAAGTCAGCCACTCGAGTTTTGATATTGCGTCTGGAATGGCGCCTGAGAGTTGAGAGTTTATTCAAGTCAAGCCTCATCTCCGCAAGCTCTCTACAACTAGAAATCTTGATTGGAATTGTTCCAGTTAAGGAATTTTTGTGCAGGTAGAGTCTTGTAAGGTGAGTGAGAAGATCCACCTCACAAAAGATAATTCACATGATTTTTTTATGAACATAATTCATAGTTCTAAGTATAAGTATTGGCCACAAAGGTTAATGACTTAAGCTATAAATATTGATTACTAAGGTTAATGATATTAGCCATAAAAATTTATTGAAAATTTACATAATAAACTTAGAAGGTTAATGATATAAATCATAAAAATCTATTATAAATTTGCATAATAAACTTAAAAAGTTAATAACATAAACCATATAAATCTATTGAAAATTTACATAATAAACTTAAAAAAACATATTAAACATATAATTAGAATAGAAATCTATTGAAAATTTACATAATAAACTTAAAAATCATATTAAACATATAATTAAAATAAAAATATTTTAATCTTTTTCTTTTTCTTTTTCCTTATTATGACTAATTTATGAGATGATGTGGTGATTGTTTTTAACCCTGAATCTTGGTATTAACATGAAAATCATTATAAGACATAGAGGAGACATCACAACCTATGTTGTATGTATAAATGTCTTTATTAGCACACATAAGCGTAGATCTAATTTATAGAATATATAGGCATATAGAATAGTTGTTTCTAATTTAAAGGTGTTTTTATAGTCATTCTAACATCATTGTTGTTTACATATTCATTTATAGGGAATTGAGAAAATGGCGGAAAATAGACATGAATGGGATGTAGTTATCAAAGGCACCAAACAAGTATTTTATTGTTTGGTTGGTGATTGTGTCAATATCTTGACCAGATCAAAACTATCTGGCCTTAATCACCATCGTGCGATAAAATACAATCTCCCTCCAATTCCCCCACGCCCAAGAGGTCGAGTAAGACATGAAAATGTTAAACGTGCAACGAAATCACCAAGTAAGGTTAAAAGACAGAATGAAAAAATTCAATATGATGTAGATGCAAGGTTGTGTCATGCACGAAAACAGGCATATAAAAGATTTGTCAATGAAGAAATTATTTCCGCTGTAAGTATTTATTGACATTTGTAATTGTGTGTTTTGTTAATAATATAAATTATTTTTTATTGACTAAATTCATTGAAACTCATTTTCGCAGTTAGTTGCTACGTTTGATCGGCTCAATGATGATTCAAAGAAAAAAATTCATGAAAAAATGAATTGTTGGGATCAAAGTTTACCTCATAGACGTATGGACACATCTAAATACATAGATATTGCTTTACAACAAAAAGAAAGAACAAGGCCTTCTAATGATGTAGGGGAAGAAGAGTTTGATGAGCATACCCATATATTAAACTCCGGGGAAACTAGTAATAACAATGAGTACACAGTTGAGTCAATTTTTTTGCATGCATTGTTTTCAAGACATTTGAACATTAGATGATATTTATTTTTATTATCAATTGTATATTGATTCTCCATTGTTATTGATATGCCTAGCCTGAGCAACAAAATTTCCCAGAGAGATCACTGCATAGTTTTGTTGCTAAATATAGTTCAACTAACTTGGATATCCAATGAGCATCGAGTTGTCAACCATTACGATGCTCACCTATATTTCAAGGGATTCTCAAGAAAGTAACTTTTGCTTCAATACAACCTATTTCATAAAAACACTAAAATCAATATTCTATATTTTTTTATTTTTTTATTTTTAGGTGATTTGTGATTGATTATATAGATTAATTTTTTATTAATCTATACATTCATGTGCATTTATTGGTGTTTTCCAAGGAACCATTATAATCATTACAAACCCCAAAAGATGGTCAAAATATTGAAAAGAATGTAAACAAAACAAACCAAATGCTACAACCATTTTTACATTCAATGTGGCAATGCAAAGTAAGTTTTCATGTATTTATACTTTTATATAATCATTAACAAAATTTTACATTTAATTATGTTTGAGTTGCATRSTTATATCTTCTTTTAATKTTATGTTTAGAATAAAACATATACATCTCCAAAATCCCCTTTGCACACAAATGATGGTGGGAATGCAACACCTTTTTTCGAAATCCACCATAAACCACATTATCTTCAACCAGTACAACATTCACCTCCACTTGAAGAAAAATTAGGAGAGGTAAGTTCTATACCCTATACTCGTGTTTTTATTATAGCAATATCAATTTTGATATTTATTAATAGTGTTGTAACTTTTACAGGAGACAAAAAAGGTGAATGATTATGCTATGGTTAAGAGGATAAGAATCACACCAAAGGACTTGAAAGCATGTGGGTTCAAGTCTCGCAAACAATACATAGAGCATATATGTTCAACTAGTATTGCTCTCACAAAACCCACTAGGTTGGCTACTTTGAAGTTTAAACAATGCACCAAGTTTAAGTAATTTGGGCTACAAATTGTTGACAAAAATCAGAATTGGATTGCTCTCTCAATGATGCCGCGCGAGCTCTGCTATCCGGATTAGGGTTTCGGGTTCTAGCCAAACTGCTACATTCCCAGCCCCGTTGGGGCCATGAATCAGAAGGAAGGAGGGTGGAATGGAGCCTCCTACAGCCAAGCCACTACGAATGTGAGCATCGGCGAGGGGTTTAAGAGGCCGCCCTTTGAGCCGCCGCTAGACTTGCGAGCCACACTTATCATGGAAGGAAGCTTCAACGACCGAGAAATGGACATCGACCCGGAAAAAACAGCTGCCCCTGCTACAGCGTCGACACCTTGGCTCCCTGGAAAATGCATTCCTCAAGCGCCGCAGGCCCCGAAGTACATTGTCAACTCTCCGCATATAGAAGAGCAAAAACAATATATGAGAGGCCATGCCCTCGTAGGGAAATTCCTAGGGTTATGGCCGTCAGAAAGGGATCTAATCAAATGGATACATTACTGGTGGAAGCCAAAAGGGCATTATGAATTACAACTGGGCTCAAAGGGCTTTTTAACAATCATACTTCACAATCTCGAGGACCGCACTCGCATCTTTGATGGGGGACCTTACTTTTTTAACTCAGTAGGACTCTTCTTAAGATTCTGGGTCGAGAAGTTCAGCCCTGAAAAGGAAGATTTCGCCCATGCTCCGGTGTGGATCCGACTGTACTCTCTCCCCCAAGAGTTCTGGTTGGAAGAGGTCTTGGCCAGTATAGGCAATACCATTGGAATCTATGTAAAATCTTCAGAAGCTACCAAAAAGAGGCGATACACCTCTTATGCGCGCATTTGTGTATACCTGAATATAGAAAAACCACTGCCGGGAACCATCATCCTCGAGTACCAGGACGAAGACTGGATCCAGACCATCGACTACGAACACATTCCTTTCAGGTGCCAGAAATGCCATGAACATGGACATCTGTTCAGAGAATGCCCCCTCAATGCGGCTCACAAAGAAGGGAACCCAGAAGATGGAAAAGACAAGGACGACTTTGTTCAACCAAGAGGGAAAAGAAGACAAACAAGGCGAAAGCAGCAAAACCAAGTAAGTAAATATCCCTCTACTAGTAACAAATTTGCAATATTACAAGATCAACCAGAGGACCCTTCAACCAAGATAAATCCTAGTGAGCTCCCTGTGGATAACCCCTCCCATTCTAGGGGACAGGAGGAAGAACGACCACTACAGGGGAAGGAAGCCGATCATCCCCCACAAATCACAGCAGGGGATCCGCAAGATCTCTTGGAGAACGAGGACAGTGACGTCGATATGGAAATAGAAGAGCAAGATCTAGCCGGGCTGGACTTGCAACACCTCGAACACGCCTACAGGCAGCAAAAATTGTACACTATACCTCGAGACCAATTATGGAAAGTACACAAGGTTTTTCTCAACTCCTCCGCCAGTTCCACAACGTGGTCCAGTAAGGGCTTGGGGATACAGAGCAGTCAATCAAATAACCAGAGTAAAACCCAGAAAGATGACAAGAAAAGAGGTCGGAAGTCTACAAACAAACTCATATAGGAAATAGGCCATTTTATGGTCAATTCAGGGCAAATCCACCTCATCTCAGACAATTTTCCTCCCCTCCCTACCTCTCCATCATCATGAAGATTATCTCTTGGAATATTAGGGGCCTCAATGGACGTAGCAAGCAAAAATTGCTACGGGATCTGATCTTTGTAGAGAAACCGGACATAGTACTACTTCAGGAAACAAAAAGCTCAATTGAAGACATTGATAGGCTACTCCCCTATTGTTGGAAGCAAGGGGAAGCAGTGTCAACCGCAACTACAGGCACAGTTGGAGGATTGGCAGTTATATGGAACCCCAACACAGTGTTGTTAGAGAATTTTATTACCACTAAATGGTCTATTACGACGGACTATAGGCTTATAGGATCCAATAAACCTGGACACCTAACCAATGTCTACGGCCCAACCAACCCAAGGGACAAACAAGCCTTCCTCAGGAGTCTGGAATACCTCTCCAACTTGACTAGAAACAATCGCTGGACCATAGGGGGCGATTACAACCTCATTCGAAATCTGGAGGAGAAAAAAGGGGGCTCACGACGCCTAGATCAAGACACTAATGACTTCAACAGCCTCATAGATCAACTCAATCTGATCGACCTGGAAGCTATCAATGACACCTTCACCTAGACAAATAGAAGAACTGGATCACACCAAATTGCTTGCAAGCTTGACCGCTTCCTAATCTCTGATTCCCTTATGCTGGAGGGAATAGCCAAGGAGGCAAGTATTCTGAATATTCATGGCTCGGATCATTGGCCCATTCAGCTGTGGATGGAAGTGTCGGCGTCACCGGGGAAAAAACCATTCCGGTTCAAACAATTTTGGCTCAACCATCCAGACTTCCAAGCTAAGATCCAGGACTGGTGGAGACAGGTGGAGGTTACCCATGGCTCCAAGATGTTCAGATTTCAGCAGAAGTTAAAAAACATTAAACAACTCATCAAAACCTGGAATAAGCAAACCTTTGGCAACATCTTCGATTCCCAAAGGCAACTGTCAGAGTAGATGAAGACAATTCAAACCCAGATCCGATTGCAAGGGCTAACGGATGAGTTGAAAGCCCAGGAAGCAATAACCACTCAACAATTGGAGGCCAGAAAAGCACAGGAAGAGATTTTATGGAAATAGAAATCACGCATCCAGTGGCTCAAGGAGGGGCACTGCAACACCAAGTTCTTCCACAGATCTTTCATGCAACGTCACCACTCCAATAGAATCACTTACTTAATTTCTACTGCTGGTGAGCCTATTCTCTCCCATGAAGACCTGGAAGCAACACTGACAGATTATTATAAAAACCTCCTCACGGAACCTTCTCCGAATAGATCGAAAGCCATAGCTAAGGTAACGCAACATGTGCCTGCCCTCGTCACCAGGGAGCAAAACTCAGCTCTACTTCGGCCCATCACAATCGAGGAGGTAGATCAAGCTCTGCAAGACACTCCAAAAGGCAAGGCACCCGGCCTGGACAGATTTACCAGCGATTTTTTCCACCACTGTTGGCCAATGATCAGGGTAGAGGTCTAGGAAATTATTGAAGACTCCCGATCTACTGGACAGGTCCTTCAAGATCTCAACGCTACCTTCCTCACTCTCATTCCCAAAGAGGGTCAGGTTCACCATCCCAAGCAGTTCAGACCTATAGCCCTTTGCAATGTCATTTATAAACTTCTAACAAAGGTGATAGCCCGAAGACTCAAACCCATTTTTCCTACTATCATCTCCCCGGAACAATCTGGCTACATAGAGGGCAGACAAATCCTGGACAACGTTATTCTTGCTCACGAGGTGATTCACTCTCTGCAGAAAACTAAATTGCCGGGTATGCTCCTTAAATTAGATCTCTCTAAAGCCTTTGATAAGATAAGCTGGGACTATATGAGGGAATTGCTCCTCGCCTTTGGCTTTGACAAACTTTGGGTGACATGGATCTTGAACCTTACGGTCTCTACTGCTTTCTTCTCTATCCTTGTTAATGGTGTCCCCTCTCGTCCTTTCACTCCTTCAAGAGGAATTAGACAGGGAGACCCGCTTTCCCCCTTCCTCTTCATAATCATGGCAGAAGGTCTTAGTCGAAGCATTCAAGCGGCAGTTGCAAACAACACTCTGGCAGGTCTACCGCTGCATGGCATCTCCCCTCCTATTTCGCACAATCAATTTGTGGATGACACGCTCATGATGGGCACCCCAACGGTGCGGGAAGAAAACTCCATTCTCCAGATCCTCCAGACCTTCTCTGAAACCTCAGGTCTAGACTGCAACAAAGACAAGTCCCTAATCTTTTTCTTTAATACGCCCCCCCTGTCCCGTGCCATATCTCTAATCTCTTAGGTTTCCAAAGAAGCTCCCTTTCGTCCAAATACCTTGGCATCCCTTTAATCGATAACGCCCTTCGAAACTCCTCTTGGGAGCATCTGCTCTCTTCTTTTACTAAGAAGCTCTCATCCTGGACCCTCAAAGTTCTTAACTTTCCAAGCCGTCTCACTCTCCTTCGAGCTGTTCTCCAGGCCCTTCCCACCTACATCTTCTCGGTGCTGGCAGCTCCTAACTTTGTACTCTCAACTATTAAAAGCTTACAGAGGAACTTCCTATGGCAAGGTCTCAACACATAAAAGAAAATAGCGCTTGTCAGCTGGGACAAACTCTGTTAGCCCAAAGCACAAGGAGGCCTTGGCTTACGAGATCCTGCCATCATGAACAAAGTCCTCAGTGCCAAAATATGGTGGCGATGGCTTAAGAAACCCACAGACCTCTCGGCACGCTTATGGAGGAAGAAATATGCACCCGAGGTAGCAGAAAAAAATCTCATACAATGGAATGGTGACACACCTGGGTCTTTAATTTGGGCAGCGGCTAAGCAGAACAGACAGCTTGTCACCCAGCATACCTTCTGGGATATTAGGAATGGGAAAACAACCTTATTTTGGAAGATTCCTGGCAACAATGGCCAATTCTGGACCACGAGGACTGGGCTAAGCACATCAGCACCCAAGCCACACAGGCGGGCCTGACAACAGTAATGGACTATTGGCAAGATGACCCACAAGATAACACTTGGCGGCATTGGCATCTTGATAGGAAAAGCATGAACCTACAGGGCCACTTAGATCTGGGCCCCTACCAGAACGAAATTCTCAAACAGAAAATCCCCAAGTTCACTGGAGAGGATATTCTCCGATGGGGATACCAGCCAAGAGGCACATATGGCATACGAGAAGCTTACCACATCAAAATCCAACCGAACCTGGCACCCACACGGGCTGTTTGGCGCAAGATATGGAACCTCAGACATTGGCCCAAAATCACTCTCTTCCTCTGGCTCGTGGTCCACTCCAGCATTCTGACCTGGGACAACCTCTCCAAAAGAGGCTTTGTGGGGCCTTCCATCTGCATACTCTGTGGGGAGACCGCTGAAACCATGAATCACCTCCTCACTTCCTGCCCGTACACTGCACAAATTTGGGACCAAAGTGCCCTCGTCATGTGCACCTCGGATTGTGTTCGAGACAACATCATCGACACTATCAAAAACTGGAGGGACCAAGTGTTTCACTCTCCCTTCCTCAATCGTATCTGGCAACTGCTTCCTGGCTTCATCCTCTGGCAGGTTTGGAAGGAAAGAAATAGAAGACTCTTTAGGAACAATTCCCTCCCGTGGCAACACTGCTGGAATCACTGCCACCTCAACATTCTGGAAACTCTCAACCTCCAACCTTGGATCGAGACAGACCTGACTAGTCATCCCTCAGAAATTATGATCCTGAAGAACTGGCTACCTCTCCCTTCTCCTCGCCCCCCTTTCCTCTCTAGGCCCCTTCCCCTACCTTCAGTCCCTCCTCTTGGTCACTCCCTCCGGTTGACTTCATCAAAATCAATTTTGATGGGGCCTC
>JASDQU010242974.1:29910-43730 GCA_032191745.1 Picea mariana
CAGAACTCTGGGCACTCACTCGGGGGCTGCAACTCGCCAAGGATCACAACTTTACTCAGCTAATTGTAGAAGGCAATTCCCAAATCATCGTCAATCTCCTTGGTAGACTTTTAAACGAAGCTGATCTGGACAAAATTTCACCAAGTTGGAGACTCTCGCATGGGCTCAAAACCATTACAGAGATACTGCACCCCAATCAGGTAGTCATACCTGCTCACGTCATAAGGAGTGTGAATCAGGTAGCAGATGACTTGGCTAATCTAGGGGTCAACTGGGATGGACCGAAAATCCTCTGCAACACTTCCCTCACTTTGGACCACCCTATCCTCCATCAATTTATCCGCAATGCTGTGGAAGTGGACAAACACCCGGATGGGGTGTTAGGGCCAGCCACCTGGCGCACAGAGGAGATGCGGAGGAGCCAGCAAAGCAGCGAGCCATGTGCCCGGCTCGTGCCAACTGCTGCCGACTCCCTCCTGCATTAAATTGCATTTACGATGATCGTAGGGGAATTTACTCGTGCTCCCTCGACCTCCATTTTTCCGGGTGCAATGGCTCCATTTGTTTGTGTTATCATTCCAGGGCTCCGACCTGGTTTTTCTTGTCTGCTCATGGTGCTTATGCCCCCCTGGGCCGCTCCTGGTCCTCCCCCTTGGTCTAGCAGACCCTTCCCACTTACCAGGCCAAACCATGTCGCGCCAACAAGTTAGACCTCGAAGGGGCTCACCCTGGCATCCTCGACGGCCTCGCGCTTCGGCTTCTCCTCCTGGTTCGCCTTCAACTTTCTCCTCGCCGCTTCGACTGCCTGAGTTAGCCATTCACAACTCCACCGCATCTGTCCCAAGCTTCGAATGACTAGCCATAATTGACACCAGGTCGAGCCCTTCATGGCACCACCTCACAGCTCCTTCAGCCTCCAGGTACTCCATTCCTCCTCGTGCGCCGAACATTGCTTCCACGAAATCACCCACGGGGACGCCTTCTCATAGTCGAGCTGACCGTAACAAGGAGCCGAAGTCCTCTCACTCAGAGACGGACTTGCAGTGGCGAGAAAACTTCACCATCCTTTATGACTTGGTCTTCAAACTCTGTCAGGGAGTGGAGGACCTCCATTTTCGATTACAACATGTGGATGGGAGGCTCTCAACCCTCCTCCAGCTTCTTTCCACTTACCAAGAAGCCTCTCCCGCAGTTTCAGAAGAAGCGCCTTCCACCACAAGTGACAACGAGAGTTTTAGGAAGTAGGGCGCAACAGAGGACGTCGAGGAGCCGACTCGGCAGGAGGTCAAGAAAGCAGCCATGGCCATAGATAAATAGAAGCAAATTCCTTCGGGCGACGTTGAGGTCGTTAAGGAACCAGTTCGGTAGGAGGTCAAGGCAGCGGTCGTTACAGGTCTGCAGGTGCACATTTTGTCGGGAGACGCCGAGACTGCTGCTACCAAGGACGCGTGCACCGGGGGTGATGACATGCAATGGGAAACCAGCGGGACACCTGTTGAAGAGGAGCCGTGGCCAGGCTATCTGCCAGAGTATGTGCCAGACTATACGCCAATTGTGTAACCCCTATAGGGGGCTGTTCTTTTTTAATAGTTCTTCCTCTAGTAGCATCTTTGTCAGCTCAGCTTTGTGTTTTTAAGACTGATAAGAACTCAGGTGTTAGAATTACCCGGTTGGCTGAACTGGTTTCTCCTTCTGGAGCAGTTTAGTAACTACAACCCAGATGACACTCAGTTTTGTACTTATGGTCTGGTTCTTTGAAGGCCCTTATATATAAAATTACTTACTTACAAAAAAAAACTTGGGCTACAAATTTAGAGATTCGATGAGTCTTTTTGTATAAATAAGTGCTACTTAAAAAGACATGAACATATTTAAGCCTACAAGAAATGGATTTTTATATATTTTCAATAGATGAACTTTCTAGTACTTTGTTTTATGTTTTTAATCTCAATTTTTTTGGGGCACTTAAAGCACAAAACAAATTTGGTTTTATGGAAGTTAGTTTTATTTAAATATACAAAGTTTTGCAGTATAGCCTCTTCAATATAGAGACAAGTTTCATTTTTTACACATTTTATATTCCCTACTTTATATATTCTAATTTCTACAAGAAATTAATATATCTTTGTTACTAATTGTGCAATATTATAATATAAAGAACTTATATTCTAAATATACAAGTTTAAACATTAATGTTTCAAGATTATGGAAAACTCAATGAATAGAAACATAGCCTTTTATTTGTGCATGTAATCCAATTTTAATTAATTATTTTATAAAACATAATATAATAAAACAAATATTTCACAATGGAAAAAAAAGTTACAGGATTATCTAAAAATTAAAACATTTGTTTTTGTATGGATTGCTAAAGTACATAAAATTTAACATTTTTTCCAAACATATAAAGAGAAAATCAACAAAATTTTAGAAAATTATAAAAAAGGACCACAACAAAACCATGGTAAAGAAATAATGAATGCATTCAAACCATAAACTTAACTTATAATCAATACCAATTATCCCAAAGGCATAAGGCTTATCAAAACCTCTAATATTATGATAAAAAAGTAGTAAAGGATAATAGTTTTTATATTTCAAAAGATATTAATAAATATTAATAAATAATAATAATATAATCAAACACACAAGCAAAGGGATAAGGCTTATCTTTTATTCAACGTAAGCAAACGCAAATTAATGGAATTTGATAAATTTTAAATAAATGAATCATGACTACTGTGATTTCTTAAAACCATGACAACTTTAAATTCCAACCTATAAAATTATGATAAAAATGTAGTGAAGACTAATAGTTTTTGTATTTAAAAAGATATTAATAAATATTAATAAATAATAATAATATAATCAAACAAACAAGCAAATGGATATGGCTTATCTTTTATTCAAAGCGTTGGTTTTGAAGCAGCTGCATGGTACCGACATTCCGCAGACATGGTTTGGTCATTCCCATTTGTCCCTATCTATTGGTGGAGAGGTCTATGAAGAGACGAACAAGTGGATTGATAAATGAAAGCTCGGCAAATTAATGAGATTTGATCAATTTTAAATAAATGAATCATGGCTATGTGAATTCTTAAAACCATGACAACTTTGAATTCCAACCTCTAAAATTATGAAAAAATTGTAGTGAAGGCTAATAGTTTTTATATTTAAAAAAATATTTATAAATAATAATAATATAATCAAACATATAATTTCTTGGGAAAAAACATAAATGTACATTTACGGATGACAACTTCCTTAAATCCTCATATATGAAAGCACACATATATTTAAGATGCATTTGGATTACAGTAAATTTCTTCTGTATATGGACCTTCCGTATATGCGTCGTTCGTATATGCACCTTCCGTATATGCACGCTTTCATAAATTTAGATTATCATAAATTTCTTCTGTATATGCACCTTCCGTATATGCGTCATCTATATATGCACCTTCCATATATGCGCGCTTCTGTATATGTGCATATACAAACAATGCATATATGGAAGTTGACCACTTCCATAATGGCGTCTTCTGTATATGTGCATATACGGATGACGCATATAAATGCGCGTATAAATGTGCATATACGGACGACAACTTCCTTAAATCCTCATATATGAAAGCACACATATACGGAAGATGCATTTGGATTACAGTAAATTTCTTCCGTATATGCGTCGTCCGTATATGCACCTTCTGTATATGAGTACTTTCATATATGCGTCATTCGTATATGCACCTTCTGTATATGCACCTTTCGTATATGCATCGTCTGTATATGCACCTTCCGTATATGATCGCTTTTGTATATGCACTTTCTGTATATGAGCGCTTCCGTATATGTGCATATACGAACGATGCATATATGAAAGTTGGCCACTTCCGTATATGCGTGCTTCCGTATATGCGCATATACAGATGACGCATAAATGTGCATATACAAACGACAACTTTCTTAAATCCTTATATATGAAAGCACACATATACGAAAGATGCATTTGGATTACAGTAAATTTCTTCCGTATATGCGTCGTTCGTATATGCACCTTTTGTATATGCACCTTCCATATATGTTTCGTCCGTATATGCACCTTTTGTATATGCGTGTTTCCATATATGTGCATATACGGATGATGCATATACGAAAGTTGACCACTTCCATAATGGCGTCTTCCGTATATGCGCACTTCCGTATATGCGCATATACGGATGAAGCATATAAATGTGCATATACGGACGACAACTTCCTTAAATCCTCATATATGAAAGCACACATATACGAAAGATGCATTTGGATTACAATAAATTTCTTCCGTATATGCGTCGTTCGTATATGCACCTTCTGTATATGCACCTTCCGTATATGCGTCGTCCGTATATGCACCTTCCGTATATGCATGTTTCCGTATATGTGCATATAAGGACGATGCATATACGGAAGTTGGCCACTTCCATAATGGTGTCTTCCGTATATGCACGGTTCCATATATGCGCATATACAGATGATATAAATGCGCGTATAAATGTGCATATGCAGACAACAACTTTCTTAAATCCTCATATATGAAAGAACACATATATAGAAGATGCATTTGGATTACAATAAATTTCTTTCGTATATGCGTTGTTCGTATATGCACCTTCTGTATATGTGTTACAAGGAAAAAACTCTCTATGCCCAAGGGTAAACCACAACAGACAGGTATGACTACAGAAATCAACTCAATTCCAACATATGCTATATAGACTAATGTGCAATATAAGAAAGAGACCTACCTCGATCCAACGTTCGATGATGTTCCACCATTGATTACTTTGACCCAAATCTTTATACCTACAAGAAGTTCTCAACAAACAAGCAACGCAAGCATATAGTGATGATAATAGTGGATTAGCACATCAGATAGCATAATCCATTAATAAACATTACAAACACGCCCATGGATAATAATCATGTATTTGCAAGATACCAATAGGAAAGGAAAGGAGTATTTCTATTAATAATTGATTAGCAGAAGTGACAACATTACAGACTTCCGTGTCAGCACAGTTCGAAACCAAGAAACCAAGTTCCTTCCAGCTAGGTCTCCACCACTTCAATCCTCCACCAAAGACAAGCTCATAGGAAAGAGGCAATGAGATCCTTTTAACAATAAGGGAAGATCTTGGGGGCTGAACATTGTGTTCAGACTTGAGGGATAAAGGGATGCAAACTCAATATGAAGCAATTTCTCTAGAGTAATTTTGCTCTCAAAGTTGAATGCTTTCTCCTCTTTTCCATAGATCGAAATTGTGCTTTTATAGCCTTTAGAGTGCAATGGAAGGGTCGAGTCAGAACATTTCCAGTATATGAAAGGCCAAGGATCAGAGATCTCTTGTCGTGAAATAGGAGCCCAACTTCATTTTTTATTTTCTGGAACAAATCCCAATATACGCGAGCTGTAGTGGAGCAACAAGCGTATACGCATCTTGCATAGCAGTTAGGGAGAATATATGTGGAAAAATGTATATTTTTAGCTCTGGATTCATCAAAAGGGAATGATAGGTCTGCATAGGGAAATGGAAAAAAGGCCCTATGTGCAAGATAGCAATGGTGAGGCAAATCTTCCTATAACAATATGCACCTTCCGTATATGCGTCGTCCGTATATGCACCTTTTGTATATGCGCGCTTCCGTATATGTGCATATACGACCGATGCATATATGAAAGTTGGCCACTTCCATAATGGAAAGCATTATTCACCATGCACTAAGACAATAATTGGCTTAGTGCATGGTTCATGTATCAGTTGAAGTACTCCATGCCCAATGGTGCAGGTTGCGCATAGCTTCCCGTGGATGGACTCAAGTTTTTCTGGCACACTTCTCACATCGCGAGACTGTTGCACCGTGTACCTCTCTTCCTTCATAGCCACCTCATTTGGAGCATATTGGAGATTGTGGATGGACGTACTGTAGTTGAGCTGGCAGTCGTGTGAGGGGACAGTGGTTTCAAATGCCACTTTATTTCAAATTCAAATTCAAAAATTAAAATTTGAACCTACTTCATTTCCTTCCTTAAAAACATCTCCATCCCTGTTGTAGTCACACGTTCTGTATTAGAATGGCCAGTGCGGCAGGGGAAATTGTTGTTTCTTTCAATTACAGGCTTTCTCCCAAACATGGTCTCCCGATTGCCTACTACGACTCCCTCACTTCCCTCTCGCTCCGCATTGAAGCGACGAACAAAGACAATGATCGATCAGATCCTATCGATCCTACTCTCTTCGTCTCCTTGTTTTTTAATTGCAACCATGCAATCCTTTTCTCTTGATTTTCGGTTTTTTAATTCGCAGGCATGGAAATCAATGGTCTGTTTCTTGTATTGGTGTATGGAAATCAATGGTTTGTTTCTTGTATTGGTGTATTGCAGGTGAAGGGTTTTCTTGGAGGCAGAATCTCCATCAGAGCCACTCTTCATCACATTGTGGGAGACGAGAGTTCCTTTTGGCATTTCATGACTATATGGGAGGAATGTAGCAGGGGATCTCCTATTTCCAAGAAACCTGAGCACATGAGAACAATGTTTTATTTTATCCAATTTCTTTCTTTAAGAGAACACAATCCATCTCCAACCTATCCTACCATACCTTCATGAACCTCAAGGTTGGTGGGTTGCTCCCATAATAGCCCTGCAACACAATATATGGAGTCAATGGTTGTTTCCCATTTTCCAACTCAAATGGGTTGTAACCCATCACATAACTCTTTTGTATGTTATAGTTGAACTAAAATTCATCCAACAACTCGGGCCAATTTGTTTGATCTACCGACACAAAGTGTCTCAAGTGGTCCTTCAGGAGATTGTTGACACACTCAGTATGCCCATCATTATCTGGATGGTATCTTGAACTCGTCAATAGTTTGGTGGCAACAACCTTGAACATCTCTAGGATGGTATCTTGAACTCATCACTAGTCACACATGGTAGCACTTAAACTTTGATAATGCATAATGGTTATATCTATCACTATGGTGATCCTTTGTTTCACATGACTCACTATATTTACAGGCCTCTGGGTATGGTTCAACATTGCACATCTAATAGACATGCATTCAAAATCGACCCCTTGTTTAGAAATTGCAATGTGCCTCACTAACAAAACCATAGATCCAAAGATCCTCCAAAAAATGGTTTTCATGGAAATCAAATCACATCGGAGGGTAACCCTAGTTGTAATACAATGCCTCAATTCTAGTGCAACTAACGGTTCATCTATCGAAGGCTTGGTTAGAGTTTTATGGTAATTTGCAACTTGCCTCCTGAATCCATTTAGGGACATGTTGACAATTTTGTCTAGTGGCATAAAATCCAAACTAAGTGGTATAATTTAGTTTCATAATCTCTCGCACGTGTGTTTGGCCAATTCCCACGTCACCACACTAGCCACAATTCCCTGACACATTGTTCTTCAAAATTGATCTCTATTAAGAAATTGCATTATGCCTCACAAAGAAAAAACCTAGATCCAAATATCCTCCAACAAATGATTTTTAGAGGCATGATTAGAGTTTTATGGTGAGTTGCAACTCGTCTCCTCAATCCATTTAGGGACATGTTGACAATTTGTTGTACGGGCATAAAATACAAATCGAGCGGCATAGATAAGTTTCGTAAGCTCCCAAATGTGTGTTTGGACAAGGCCCACATGACCAAACTACCCACAATTGTCTGGCACAATGGTGTTCAAAATCAACCCCTTGTTCAAAAATTGTATAGTGCATCACTGAGAAAAACCCTAGATCCAGAGATCCTCCAAAAAATACTTTTGTAAGCAAAAAAATCACAGTGGAGGGGTACCCCTAGTTGTAATATGGTGTCATGAGTCTAATGCAACTGACGATTCATCTATTGAAGTCTCGGCTAGAGTTTTATGGCGAGTTGCAACTCGCCTCCTCAAGCCATTTAGGGACAAGTTTAAAATTTGGTTGGAGGGAATAAAATCCAAATCGAGTAGCATAACTAAATTTCTTTCGTATATGCACCTTCCATATATGCGTCATCCGTATATGCACCTTTTGTATATGTGCACTTCCGTATATGTGCCTATACGGACGATGCATATACGAAAGTTGGCCACTTCCATAATGACGTCTTCCATATATGCGCGCTTCTGTATATGCGCATATACAGATGATGCATATAAATGCACGTATAAATGTGCATATACGGATGACAACTTCCTTAAATCCTCATATATGGAAGCATGCATATGCAGAAGATGCATTTGGATTACAATAAACTTCTTCTATATATAGACCTTCCGTATATGCGTCGTACTTCTGTATATGTGCATCTACGGATGACGCATATACGGAATTTGGCCACTTCCATAATGGCGTCTTTTGTATATGTGTGCTTCTGTATATGTGCATATATGGATAATGGCGTCTTCCGTATATGCACACTTCCATAATGCACGCTTCCATATATGCACGCTTCCATATATTGGCATTTACATATGACAACTTCTATATATGCGCATATATGAAAGACACCATTATGGAAGTGGTCGGTTTCCGTATATGCGTCGTCCGTATATGCGCATTTATGCATATGTGCATATATGGACGATGCATATACAAAAGCTATCCACTTCCATAATGGCATCTTCCATATATGCGCATATGCATTTGGATTACAGTAAATTTCTTCTGTATATGGACCTTCCGTATATGCATCATTCGTATATGCACATTCCATATATGTGCACTTTCGTATATGCGCATATACGAACAACTTCCTTAAATGTCTTTCCGCATATGTACGCTTCTGTATATGCAAGCATATATGGAAGCATGCATATACAGAGGCCAACACAACTTATGTATATGCACGTATATGGAAGTACACATATACGGAAGATGCATTTACGGAAGGTGGCTTCCATATATGCGCGCTTCCATATATGCACATATACAGACGACGACTTCTATAAATGTTATAGATAACATCACTTAGTTTTATATTTTAATTCATCTGAGAATTTGTGGTTCTTAGATTCATATTTAGATAATAGATTTAGTTTGGAAATTAGACCAATATACTGGTATATATATCGGTATATATACTTGGTATCTATACCGATATATATAAAACTATATATACCGATATATATATTAAGAATGCTTACATTTAGTGGAAATTGCATATAATACCAATAGATCATTGGAAATAAATCCATTAACAAAGGCTTTTGTATGAAGAAAAATGCAACACTTCAATAATCGAGACAACATAGCAAGATCACACTTGCTATTAAGTAGGAGCCCACACCCTCTATTGAATAATTAGTTACCTAATTTTTTTTTTTTATTCATAGTGGACATGAAATTGTGATGTCATCATGAGGTAACGATAAAATGTATTTTAATATATAATGTATATAAAATGGCTTTTAAAAAAATAATGAACTATGATATGGACAATGGTTAAAGTTATTCATAGTGGACATGAAATTGTGATGTCATCACGATGTAATGATAAAATGTATATAAAATGGCTTTTAAAAAAAAGAATGAACTATGATATGGACAATGGTTAAAGTGGTATGAGACAAAAATATAATTTTGCAAAACTTCATCCAAATGCTTTCATCATGTCATTATATCCAATCCCCCGTTACTCCTGAAAGCCACAAATAAACAAATGTTTTATTAGTAATATTTCGTAACTCATTTTTTTATTTAAAATACRTGCTAAAATAATMTATGCTTCATGTCAATTATCATATGATTAATTTTCGAAAACTTGAGTGTTAAATTTACCTTTCATCAAGCCTCATATGTTCAAATCTGGAAGTAATGGAACTGTTGGCATGCATGTGCTAATTTCTTGGATCACTAAATCATTCCATTCAACTTACAACATAAACCATTTAAATGAAATAAGGTTAGTGTTCATTGTAAGACATGATGCACTCAATATTTAATTAGACAAACTTTAACTAAACTATATAAATATTTTTACAACTCTCTTTTGTCGAATAATTTAAAAAATGTACCTGTGTCACCCTCAATAATATCATCAGAAAATAATTGATGTTGACAATGTCGAACATGACGAGGTTCATTCTGAGATGTGGATCCCTTAATTGTAACTACAATTATAAAACATTCCTAAAATGAGTTTGAGGCTAATAATATAATTCATATAATGTAAAAAAAATTAAAATCTCTAATCACAATACCTATATTGTCTGGAACATAATGTTGCACATGATCAGAGGTTCGTTTCACATTCCTGCGATCTTTCGAAGAAATTAGTTCCATTTGATTTTCCATGTTATTCCTTGACTTTATGTGAACCTGTCTCTGACGACGATGTTGTGTCTTTTTGCTTTGCGGAATCAAAAACTTGTGTTGTCTCTTAGTCGTGATTTTAGATGGAGACATGAAACTGACAATTTTTTTGTTTATCTCTGCTTCTAAAGTGCAAAACAATTTTTCAATTGCTTCAACATGGTCCACATTTGTAGGCAACTTGTTCAACATATTCCTCGCTCTTTTATTGATTGATGCATGTAAAAATTGCAATCTATCAATCTCAGATATTGGATTGTTCAATGTTGATGTGTCAGGATCAACATGATCTAACAAAATATTTACATTGTTAAAGTTTGCTTGGTCTTCTGGTAGCAAGCTCATTGTCGTTGTTTGATTTAAATCAGCTAAAAATATAGGTCTGTCAATTATCGGACTTGAAACATTTGGTAATGTATTAATGTCTAAATCATGTTCACTAGCCCACATTTGAACTTTGAAGATATGCTTACAAACATTTCTATTCAACGCCCAATCACAACTACAAAAATTAAACTCAGACCATGTGTATATGACATTATAGCAGGTATCAGGAGTATCCTTATTTTGACTATGAACTAGAAATTTATTCATATTTTTTGGGTCATGTAGACAATCTTCATCTGGTATCTAGATTTCTCTAGCCTTTGAGTGAGTCTCTTGTTTCTCACACTTGGTAGGCTTTATAATTCCTGCTTCTTTTAAACGTTGATTATGAATATAATATAGTTCAACTTTTTTCAATAAGATGAACAACAACAAATCCACCCGTTTGTGGCATGAATTGTTATCCTCATATAGGTATCTATATTTTAGATACCTATGGTAGGATTCAATTGCATTATTGGTGTCTTGATTGGAATGCGGAAATTTCCTATAAGCTTTTGCCCACATATCTGAATTTTTTTTTATCATCAACTAAAAAGTAATGTCTAAAATCATGCAAGTATGGAATAATAGTTATGATTCAATGTTACATGACACTTACAGATTTTGGCATTGGATAGCCAAGTGGTTTCAAAATATTTCAGAAACTTTTCCTCTTCACTAAATTCATTAAATATTCTTGCAATTGCTTTTCGTACAGACTCATCATTTTGGCAACTATGCATGATTTCTCCTAAAGCATGAAGAATGTAGACTTTGTTTTCTTTGACTTTCACTTTGCTTGCAACATTTTTTACCCATGCTTGATGAACATGCCATACACATAGTAGAATTGAGGAATTGGTTAAACTCCTGAAATAACATTACATTAGAAGAGAGTAAATTATGTGAATGCAACATGTTTTTTTCATGTTTATTTTGAAATAAAACAAATGTCAAACCTTAATGCTTGAATCTCAGCAGTAGCATCATCTGTGATAAATGCCCGTACATGCCAATATGGGTGTTCTTTCATTCCCACATCAAATAAAGCTGACAACCATTTACGAATATCATATGTAGAATTACGTGATGAAATCACCCAAGCCACTGGAACACCATTATGATGTTTGTCGAGTACCATTAATGTATAAAGTTGATACTACATTCAAAAAACGTAAGTGTTAATATAGTATTCAACACATAAAAATTGATTTTAATCACCATAAAGAAATGAAAAGGTTGATTATACGCACCCCATACATATTGGTACTAAATGTGGAATCCATAGACATAGCATTGTTGTGTGAATACTTTACCATCATGGAACGCATCCAGGGGGTTTGTATTCCTATAATGAATGGTACGTTTTGCATAATATCTTGCTTTTGATAGAAAAAAAAACTATCTGGAAATTGATTATACCAACAATCGACACTTGTTGGATCACTCTCATCCTTCATATATTCTTTCTTTCTAATATTATGTTAAATGTTAGAAATATCCATCCTTGTCATTAAGGCATCTCGAGTTACCCCTGTGAATAACTCACCAGATTGGTGCTCTACACCAGAGATGAATTTATCCCAAACCATTGTGACATTAAAACCATCTTCAATCATCTTTTCTACACTAGCTCGTATATCAAAGGACAAGTGTGGTGCATATTTGAATGTTTGAGGTCTACCCATCGCATTCTTCCCGTGACACATGCCACCAGATTGATCAATATGCCTACACTCAGTGTATGTTAGAATAACATCATTTGGACGCATATAAATTCGATGCAAGATGAAATGACATCTGCAACCAACCTTAATGCTTTGGCATTGATTGCGTTTCATTTTTGTTGATCCATGTGGATTCATTGTAATCTCACTACCTGAGAGTTTACATGTCAACTCCGAACCATATGCACACCAATAACTAAATAAGAACAATGATAACAAATTAGGAAACATGTTAACACAATTTTTTCATAATAAACTTGAATTACAAGTTCATAATTATATTAAACAAATAAAGACTCACATGGCATATTCCAGACATGTGTTAATGTGGGCACATACAATCTCCTCCACTTCTTTAGATCGATTTGTATTGACAACAAATTGAGTGGGATATTCCTCATCTGATTGCTCCCCATTTATAAAATCTTTAAGTTGAGTATATGGAATAATAGCAACTTGATCCCCTCCAATTTGGTTCCATGTTAGATCTTTAGCTAAAAAGTCTATCATTTCTTCTGGGTCTTTTGTGTCCAATTCCATAATGTCTTCCCACTTTCCCATCTATATAATACCTATACAAATTTGAATTTTTTTGGAGATCAACACTTATGACATTAAGCTGTTATAAATATTTGTAAGTGATATCTAATACTCAATGTTACTTTACAATCCATTTTATGTGATTTAATGTTCTATAATATAAATGTCATAACATTATACTCGATTCATGGATGGTAGTATAAGGTGACCCTAAGAAGGATGAGCCTAGTGTGAATGAAGTTGGATTGGGTCCCCTTGGGGGGTAACACATTATTATGGGATGTTCATGTTTGAACAGATGTTCAAATAGTTTGAAGGGATGTTCGAAGATGCCAAGTATGGAAAATTGGGTGTAGGTGCAATCATGGCATGTGATGGTTGAGAAGTAGTTCCATGTGAGGAAGTTTGAGCTCCTCCTCATTGTGAAGAAGGACTAGTGGGTAGGTTGTTTGGGATGTTGGTGCCAAACAAGGTAGAACCTAGCAAGGTTGATCCTAAAACAATTGCACTCACTGGTGTATGGGATGGCTGAGATGATGTTTCAACCAAGTTGGGGATACCTTCCAATATTGGGGGTAGATTTAATAATAGTCTATAACAATGAGGATTATGTGGTTTCCCTATGATGTTGAACTAGATAGAAAGATGTATGTGAACTGCGATGAGTGAAATAAATGAATAAGTGCCTTTTGTATTTTTGGACTAACTCAACAATGTTACTTAAAGATGGATGTAATCAATGTTACATAAAAAAAACAATCAATCATCAATGTAGGGTAGTGAGGTTTATCCACGTGGGGAAATAAAAATAAATTTGCATGTGTCCTAAAA
>JASDQU010242974.1:44282-57876 GCA_032191745.1 Picea mariana
CATCATATCATCAAATCAATGAAATATCACAGTAAATAAATCAACCCAAACAGCACACTCCCGGACTCAATCCAGAGTCCAAGGGGTTCCATCGATGCCTCTGCATCCTCAAGGTCCAAAACCCTGCACACTCCATAAAACTGATTCAATAGCACCTGTCTAAGTCAAAGCAATAAAACATCATGTCATCTATCATAACGCATCATAATCAAGGACAAGAGTTTCAATATCATAATAGTCCAGATCACTTGCGAGCAAGTGTCCTCAAAGAATAAGTTTTCTCAGTGCGCCAGAGCGGGATGTTACAACTCATGAAAATATGTAGGACATGTGAAGCATAGGGGGAGATTTACTTACCCATTAGGTCTCACTAGATTAGGACTCACTAGATGGTTTCAAGATGTGTTTTGTCAACCTAGTCCAGATATAAATGACTCAAGATGGCAATGAATATTTCTTTCTCTTGTTATGAAATCAAGAACACAGAAAAATGTAAAACTTGGCGTGAATTACATAATCATGTTAATCATTGAGTTTTTGAATGAATTTTTTGTTTGAGGTCATAACTAAGGGAGCATATATCATAGCTTGGCCCGACTTACTAACCTAAGGAATCTTGATAGCTTGGCTAGTGACCATTATAGATGACCTAAAACGAAATCAATCTATGAATAGATTGACTCATTATAGAAATACCAACATTAACAAAGTAATATAGATTTTCTATTCATGGAAAATATCTTGAATCTTAGTGTTCATTCTTAGTGTAAATGTTTGCTAGCAAACACTTTGAACCTAGTTTATAAGGATTTTGTCACTTGTGATTACTTATTTTTAATAATATTTATTTAAGACTCTTGTACACTCCGAAATTATGTTAAAAAATACGATGCACTCAAGAAATAATTGTTCCATATATAGATCCTTGTTCTTGAACTACAATCATACAATATGACACTAGATTATTCTTTGTTAAGTAAAATTCCATATTCACTCTTTGCAATTCAATTCCATCTTACTCATGGTTGTTTATATCTGATAACAAAATGAATTCTACCTTTTTGCAAGATTGCTTTCATCTCTTTTCCTTTTCATTTAAAGAGCAACAATGCCACAATACTAGTAAATTACACCAACACACAAAATTTTGTAAATATCAACATCCCTAAAATAAAAGTAAATATATTTCTATATACTACCAAAGATCTAAAATGATGAATAAATCAAAGGGATACATGAAAGTGTCATAAGGTATCTACAAAACTAGTAAAAATAGAGCTTCAAATGGAACTTTATGCCTTACTAATCAATGGATTGGACATGTTATTATGTGTTGAATGGTTAATGTAGCTCTGTGCTTGTGTCAAAAATATTCAATATAGATTCTTGAAATTTATATGGAAAGGTGAAACTTATAAACTATATGGATTTTAAACATTAACTAACAAAATAATTACTTCACAATGAAAGAGAAATAGTAGAACAATGACCAAACTATCATGGTTTTCCTCTAGAGAGTAAGAGCGACAAGTGNAGAGAGAGAGAGAGAGAGAGAGAGAGAGAGAGAGAGAGAGAGAGAGAGAGAGATTCTCTCTTGGTTACCAAGATATTTCCACTAGGTGAACAATTGAGTACTTTGGGTAGGTTACCAACCAAAATCATATGGAACTGGTTCTTTGTTACTAGTTGTAGATCTACTTATATTTTTGCCTGAGGTCCTACATGGACATGGCCGAATATGGCCCTGTCCATGTACATTGACATGCCTGAATTCGAGCATGTCCCTATACATGGACATTTCCATATTCGTCCCTGTCCATGGACAAGGACAAGTCCAAATTCGACCCTGTCCCTGTACATGGACAGGGCCGAATAAGGCCCTATCAACATTCTAAACTCAAAATTTTAACTAAAAATTAAAAATTTCTAAAATTTAAATATTTAAACATATTTGAAATTTGGCCCTTGTTTAAAATTTGAAAATTCGGCCCGACTTAAAAATTGAAAATTCGGCCCTGTTTAAAATTTGAAAATTTTGCCCTGTTTAAAAATTGAAAATTCATACTTGTTAAAAATTGAAAATTTCGCCCTGTTTAAACATACTTTAATCATGATTAAAAATTTAAAATTTAAATTTATTTAAACATAAGGGACAGAGTCATACTCGGCCCTGTCCATGTATAGGTACAGGCTCGAATTCAGGCCTATCACTGTACATGGACAGGGTCGAATAAGGACCTGTCAAAAATCGAAAATTAACTTCTATATTATTTAAATAGAAATTTAAAAATTAATCCAGAAATAGAAATTTTAAATGCCAAAATAACTTTAACTTCTAAATTCTACAAGGACAGCTCGGTTTAGTTTTATTTTTCAAATTATGCAATTTCTGCTTTGTTCTTTGCTTAACAATTATTTTAATTCCTGTTATGTTTTGACAACAGATCGATGTTTTATTTAACGAGATTAAAATTTGTTTTGGTTTCTTTTTTCACAGTAAAAATTGGCCCAAGTACATGGACATAGGGTACCTAAAGGGCGTTTAAGGTATATTGTAAATTGACAAGGCCATATTCAGCCCTGTCCATGTACATGTACATGGTCAGGGCTGAAAGAAATCTAAATAAAAAAATCATAATTTATAAGCTAAATTTTCAATTGATAAAAATTTAAATCCTAATTGATAAAAATTTATAAAATAAATTTTTGGCTTTGTTGTAAATTTCAAAATTTATATACATTTAAACATTATTGACAGGGCCATATTCGACCCTGTCCATGTATAGGTACAGGCCCGAATAGGTACAGGCCCGGATTCGGGCCTGTACCTGTAGATGGGCAGGGCCGATTATGGCCCTGTCAACAATCTAAAACACAAATCTAAATCCTAACTAAAAATCTAAATTCTAATCAAATTTAAATTCTAATCTATAATCTAATTTTAATATAAACATACCTGAATGCTGAATGTTGCCCATTGTTCCAACGTCCACAACACCACTGCTTCTCCAACGTCCACCGCCCGTTCGACTGCACCAAACGCCCCCAGCAAACACCACCAACAACAATAACCTCTCCGCACAAACGAAAAACGACAAACGCTCTTCGCACAACCTCTCCAGCAACAAGCTATGAACTCGAAAAAACTGTGACAGGTGCGATGTGCGGGTAATATATAAACATTTGTTCGGCCGAAAGAAATTTCAGCCGAAAGATATTTCGGCTGAAACATTATTTCGGTTGAAATATATTTCAACTAAAAAGACATTACTGGATAAAAAATATCCGTTCGGCTAAAATTGTACATGGAAATCGAGGGCATTGTTAGATTGTTGTTCGATTTGACGTTCAAAGGTTCGGACGAAACGTTTTTCGGCTGAAAAAAAAAATTAGTTCGGCCGAAAAAATGATTTTCGGGATTTTGGAGACCCAATTGTCACGAAAGTGTAACCCACCTTCATGATTCTACCCGCATATAAATGCGCGTCTAAATGTGCATATATGGACGACAACTTTCTTAAATCCTTATATATGAAAGGACACATATACGGAAGATGCATTTTGATTACAGTAAATTTCTTCCGTATATGCATCGTTCGTATATGCACCTTCTGTATATGCACCTTTCGTATATGCACTGTTCGTATATGCACCTTCCATATATGCACACTTCCGTATATGTGCATATACGGACGATGCATATACGAAAGTTGGCCACTTCCATAATGGCGTCTTTTGTATATGCGCGCTTCCCTATATGCGCATATACGGATGACGCATATAAATGCACGTATAAATGTGCATATACGGATGACAACTTCCTTAAATCCTCATATATGAAAGCACACATATACAAAAGATGCATTTGGATTACAGTAAATTTCTTCCGTATATGCGTCGTTCATATATGCACCTTCCGTATATGTGTGCTTCCGTATATGTGCATATACGGACGATGCATATATAGAAGTTGGCCACTTCCATAATGGCGTCTTCTGTATATGCGCATATACGGATGACGCATATAAATACGCGTAAAAATGCGCATATACAGATGACAACTTTCTTAAATCCTCATATATGAAAGCACACATATACGGAAGATGCATTTGGATTACAATAAATTTCTTTTGTATATGCGTCGTTTGTATATGCACCTTCTGTATATGCGTCATCTGTATATGCACCTTCTGTATATGCGTGCTTCCGTATATGTGCATATACAGAAGTTGGCCACTTCCATAATGGCGTCTTCCGTATATGCACATATATGGATGACACATATACGGATGACACATATAAATGTGCATATACAGACAACAACTTCCTTAAATCCTCATATATGAAAGCACACATATACGAAAGATGCATTTGGATTACAATAAATTTATTTAGTATATGGACCTTTCGTATATGCGTCGTTCGTATATGCACCTTCTGTATATGCACCTTCCGTATATGCGTCATCCGTATATGCACCTTTCGTATATGCATGCTTCCGTATATGTGCATATACGAGTGATTCATATACGGAAGTTGGCGATTTCCATATATGAAACAATGCATATACGAAAGGTGCATATACGAACGATGCATATATGTGCATATACGAACGATGCATATATGGAAGTTGGTCACTTCCATAATGCCATCTTCCGTATATGTGCATATGGATGACGCATATAAATACGCGTATAAATGTGCATATACGGATGATAACTTCCTTAAATCCTCATATATGAAATATGCATTTGGATTACAGTAAATTTCTTTTGTATATGGACCTTCCGTATATGCGTCGTTCGTATATGCACCTTATGTATATGCGTCGTCCATATATGCACCTTCAGTATATGTGCATATACGAATGATGCATATATGAAAGTTATCCACTTCCATAATGGAATCTTTCATATATGTGTGCTTACGTATATGCGCATATACGGATGACACATATAAATGCATGTATAAATGTGCATATACGAACGCCAACTTCCTTAAATCCTCATATATGGAAGCACACATATACGGAAGATGCATTTGGATTACAGTAAATTTCTTTTGTATATGGACCTTCTATATATACGTTGTGCTTCCGTATATGTGCATATACGGACGATGCGTATACGGAAGTTGGCCACTTTCATAATGGCGTCTTCCATATATGCGCATATACGGATAATGGCATCTTTTGTATATGTGCGCTTCCATATATGTGCGTTTACAGATGACAACTTTTGTATATGCACATATACGAAAGAGACCATTATGGAAGTGGTCGACTTCTGTATATGTGTCGTCTATATATACACATTTATGGACTTTGTCGTCCATATATGCACATATACACATATATGGACAATGCATATACGGAAGCTGGCCACTTCCATAATGGCGTCTTCCGTATATGTGCATATGCATTTGGATTACAGTAAATTTCTTCTGTATATGGATCTTCTATATATGCATCATTCATATATGCACATTTCATATATGCGTGCTTTCGTATATGTGCATATACGAACGACACATATACGAACAACTTCCTTAAATGTCCTTCCACATATGTGCGCTTCCGTATATGCAAGCATATATGGAAGCGTGCATATACAAAGGCTGACACAACTTATGTATATGCGCGTATATGAAAGCACACATATACGAAAGACGCATTTACGGAAGGAGGCTTTCGTATATGCGCGCTTCTGTATATGTGCATATACGGATGACGACTTCCATAAATGCTATAGATAACATCACTTAGTTTTAGATTTTAATTCATCTGAGAACCTGTGGTTCTTAAATTCATATTTAGATAATAGATTTAGTTTGGAAATCAGACCAATATACTGGTATATATACTTGGTATCTATATCGGTATATATACAACTATATATATCGATATATATACTAAGTATATATACCAGTATTTATATCTACATATATACTAGGTATATATACTTGGTATACATACCGGTATATATATTGGTATATATACCGATATATATATATATATACCAGTATTTATATTGACATATATACTAGGTATATATACTTGGTATATATATCGATATATATACCAAGTATATATACCGGTATATATACTTGGTATCTATACCAATATATACACAATTATATATACCAGTATATATACCAAGTATATATACTTGGTATATATACCAAGTATATATACCAGTATATATACTTGGTATATATACCAAGTATATATACTTGGTATATATACTGGTATATATACTTGGTATATATACTGGTATATATACCAACATATATACTGACATATATACCTAGTATATATACCGACACATATTCCATGGAAAAACTCTCTAGGTTAGAAGAATGCTTACATTTAGTGGAAATTGCATATAATACCAATAGATCATTCGAAATAAATCCATTAACAAAGGCTTTTGTATGAAGAAAAATGCAACACTTCAATAATCGAGACAACATAGCAAGTAAGATCACACTTGCTATTAAGTAGGAGCCCACACCCTCTATTGAATAATTAGTTACCTAAATTATTTTTCTTATTCATAGTGGACATGAAATTGCGATGTCATCACGATGTAATGATAAAATGTATTTTAATATATAATGTATATAAAATGGATTTAAAAAAAAAAGAATGAACTATGATATGGACAATGGTTAAAGTTATTCATAGTGGACATGAAATTGTGATTTCATCACGATGTAATGATAAAATGTATCTTAATATACAATATATATAAAATGGATTTTTAAAAAAAGAATGAACTATGATATGGACAATGGTTAAAGTGGCATGAGACAAAAAACATAATTTTGCAAAACTTCATCCAAATGCTTTCATCATGTCATTATATCCAATCCCCCGGTACTCCTGAAAACCACAAATAAACAAATGTGTTATTAGTAATATTTCGTAACTCATTTTTTATTTAAAATGTGTGCTAAAATAATATATTCTTCATGTCAATTATCATATGATTAATTTTCAAAAACTTGAGTGTTAAATTTACCTTTCATCAAGCCTCATATGTTCAAATCTGGAAGTAATGGAACTGTGGCATGCATGTGCTGATTTCTTGGATCACTAAATCATTTCGTTCAACTTACAACATAAACCATTAAAATGAAATAAGGTTAGTGTTCATTGTAAGACATGATGCACTAAATATTTAATTAGACAAACTTTAACTAAATTATATAAATATTTTTACAACTCTCTTTTGTCGAAATAATTTAAAAAATGTTCCGGTGTCACCCTCAATAATATCATCAGAAAATAATTGACATTGACAATGTCGAACATGATGAGGTTCATTATGAGATGTGGATCCCTCAATTGTAACTACAATCATACAACATTCCTAAAATGAGTTTGAGGCTAATAATATAATTCATATAATGTAAAACAAATTAAAATCTCTAATTACAATACCTATATTGTCTGAAACATAATGTTGCGCATGATCAGAGGTTCGTTTCACATTCCTACGATCTTTCGAAGAAATTAGTTCCATTTGATTTTCCATGTTATTCGTTGACTTCATGCGAACCCGTCCAACCCTTTGAAATTGTGGTTTATCCGTAGTTGAATGTCTCTGACGACGATGCCGTGTCTTTTTGCTTTGCGGGCTCAAAAAACTATGTTGTCTCTTAGTGGTGATTTTAGATGGAGACATGACACTGACAAATTTTTTTCTTATCTCTGCTTCTAAAGTGAAAAACAATTTGTCAATTGCTTCAGCATGGTCCACATTTGTAGGTAAGTTGTTCAACATATTCCTCGCTCTTTTATTGATTGATGCATGTAAAAATTGCAATCTATCAACCTCAGATATTGGATTGTTCAATGTTGATGTGTTAGGATCAACATGATCTAATAAAATATTTACATTGTTAAAGTTTGCTTGGTCTTTTGGTAGCATGCTCATTGTCGTTTTTGATTTAAATCAACTAAAAATACAAGTCTTTCAATTACCGGACTTGAAACATTTGGTAATGTATTAATGTCTAAATCATGTTCACTAGCCCACATTTGAACTTTGGAGACATGCTTACAAGCATTTCCATTCAATGCCCAATCACAACTACACAAATTAAACTCAGACCCTGTGTATATGACATTATACCAGGTATCAGGAGTATCCTTATTTTGACTACGAACTAGAAATTCATTCATATTTTTTGGGTCATGTAGACAATATTCATTTGGCATCTGGATTTTTCTATCCTTTGAGTGAGTCTCTTGTTTCTCACACTTGGTAGGCTTTATAATTCCTGCTTCTTTTAAACGTTGATTATGAATATAGTATAGTTAAACTTTTTTCAATAAGATGAACAACAACAAATCCACCTGTTTGTGGCATGAATTGTTATCCTCATATAGGTACCTATATTTCAGATACCTGTGGTAGGATTCAATTGCATTATTGGTGTCTTGATTGGAATGCGGGAATTTCTTATAAAATTTTGCCCACATATCTGGAAACAAATTTGTCATCAACTAAAAAGTGATGTCTAAAAACATGCAAGTATGGAATAATAGTTATGATTCAATGTTACATGACACTTACATATTTTTTCATTGGATAGCCAAGTGGTTTCAAAATATTTCAGAAACTTTTCCTCTTCACTAAATTCATTAAATATTCTTGCAACTGCTTTTCGTACAAACTCATCATTTTGGCAACTATGCATGATTTCTCCTAAAGCACGAAGAATGCGGACTTTGTTTTCTTTGACTTTCACTTTGCTTCCAACATTTTTAACCCATGCTCGATGAACATGCCATACACATAGTAGAATTGAGGAATTGGTTAAACTCCTGAAATAACATTACATTAGAAGAGAGTAAATTATGTGAATGCAACATGTTTTTTTCATGTTTATTTTGAAATAAAACAAATGTCAAACCTTAATGCTTGAATCTCAGCAGTAGCATCATCTGTGATAAATGCCCGTACATGCCAATCTGGGCATTCTTTCATTCCCACATCAACTAAAGCTGACAACCATTTACGAATATCATATGTAGAATTACGTGATGAAATAACCCAAGCCACTGGAACACCATTACGATGTTTTTTGAATACCATTAATGTATAAATTTGATACTACATTCAAAAAACATAAGTGTTAATATAGTATTCAACACATAAAAATTGATTTTAATCACCATAAAGAAATGAAAAGGTTGATTATACGCACCCCATACATATTGGTACTAAATGTGGAATCCATAGACATAGCATTGTTGTGTGAATACTTTACCATCATGGAACGCATCCAGCAGGTTTGTATTCCTATAGTGAATGGTACGTTTTGCACAATATCTTTCTTTTGATAGAAAAAAAAACTATCTGGAAACTGATTATACCAACAATCGACACTTGTTGGATCACTCTCATCCTTCATATATTATTTCTTTCTAATATTATGGTAAATGTTAGAAATATCCATCCTTGTCATTAAGGCATCCCGAGTTACTCTTGTGAATAACTCACCAGATTGGTGCTCTACATCAGAGATGAATTTATCCCAAACCATTGTGACATTAAAACCATCTTTAGTCATATTTTCTACACTAGCTCGTATATCAAAGGACAAATGTGGTGCATATTTGAATGTTTGAGGTCTACCCACCACATTCTTCCCGTGACACATGCCACCAGATTGATCAATATGCATACACTTAGTGTATGTTTGAATAACATCATTTGGACGCATATAAATTCGATGCATGATGAAATGACATCTGCAACCAACCTTAATGATTTGGCGTAGTTTGCGTTTCATTTTTTTTGATCCATGTGGATTCATTGTAATCTCACCACCTGAGAGTTTACGTGTCGAATCCGGACCATATGCACACCAATGACTAAATAAGAACAATGATAACAAATTAGGAAACATGTCAACACAATTTTTTCATAATAAATTTGAATTAGAAGTTCATAATTATATTAAACAAATAAAGACTCACATGGCATATTCTAGACATGTGTTAATGCGGGAACATACAATCTCCTCCACTTCTTTAGATCGATTTGTATTAACAACAAATTGAGTGGGATATTATTCATCTGATTGCTCCCCATTTATAAAATCTTCAAGTCGACTATATGGAATAATAACAACTTGATCCCGTCCAATTTGGTTCCATGTTAGATCTTTAGCTGAAACGTCTATCATATCTTCTGGGTCTTCTGTGTCCAATTCCATAATGTCTTCCCACTTTCCCATCTATAGAATACCTATACAAATTTGAATTTTTTTTGGAGATCAACAATTATGACATTAAGTTGTTATAAATTTTTGTAAGTGATATCTAATACTCAATGTTACTTTACAATCCATTTTATGTGATTTAATGTTCTATAATATAAATGGAATAACCTTATAATCGATCCATGGATGGTAGTATAAGGTGACCCTAAGAAGGATGAGCCTAGTGTGAATGAAGTTGGATTGGGTTCCCCTGGGGGGTAACACATTATTATGGGATGTTCATGTTTGAACAGATGTTCAAATAGTTTGAAGGGATGTTTGGAGATGCCAAGTATGGAAAATTGGGTGTAGGTGCAATCATGGAATGTGATGGTTGAGAAGTAGTTCTGTGTGAGGAAGTTTGAGCTCCTCCTCATTGTGAAGAAGGACTAGTGGGTAGGTTGTTTKGGATGTTGGTSCCAAACAAGGTAGAACCTAGCAAGGTTGATCCTAAAACAATTGCACTCACTGGTGTATGGGATGGCTGAGATGATGTATCAACCAAGTTGGAGATACCTTCCAATATTGGGGGTAGATTTAATAATCTCCTAAAAAAATGGGGATTATGTGGTTTCCCTATGATGCTGAACCAGATAGAAAGATGTCCGTGAGCTGTGATGAGTGAAATAAATGAATAAGTGCCTTCTGTATTTTTGGACTAACTCAACAATGTTACTTAAATATGGATGTAATCAGTGTTACATAAAAAAAACAATTAATCATCAATGTAGGGTAGTGAGGTTTATCCGCGTGGGGAAATAAAAATAAATTTTCATGTGTCCTAAAAGATGTATCATCCTTCCTCTCAATAGCACAAGGCCTTCCAAAATCACTCAACAATGGGGCATGAATCCACCGGAAGAGGAACTAGTGAAGGTATGAAAAATCAGTTATAATGAGGGATGAAGGGGGCATATTCGGAAAGTACTGGCGATATTTCCCAACAACCGTTCAAAATCTGATTGAGGTGCAATTGCAGCCCACAACCGCCACCTGTGTAGAAAAACCTATATTTGGCAACTAAGTTACCTCGATCAAGCACGACATTTAGATTTTTGGCCTAAGAAATGGATCACGGGCTGAATTCTTTCCAAGAGTTGGGTGACTCAAGTAGGCACGCACAGAACAACCGGACCTCGGCCTTCAACCCTTCACAGGTATCCCCCTGCCTTATGGTGTAGGAATGCTTGATTTAGAGGATTTTTGGTTTCCTATTTCATAACTTCTAAGTTTCAATGAGAGATGATAACGAGGGGTTGTTTGGATAGCTATCCCCGAGATCTTAACTTAGACTACAAATTTCCAATAATTCACACACACACACACACACACACACACACACACACACACACACATGAAAACGGTGTTTACATCTTTATTCATTAAATATAACATTTATCATATATATCTCATAAAAAACATTCCAATATATTTCAATAGATTCAAACTTATGATCAAATAACTTTTTTCATATATTTCACATAAAAAATATTCCAATATATCTCAATACATTCAAAAACAAACATTGCAATTTATTTAAATACCTTCAAGTTTATGATATTTTTTTTTATAAATTTTAAACTGGGTTAGTATCTTAATTTAAGTACTTTCAAGTTGTTACTCCAACACTATCATACTAAAGTACATGTAAGTTGTGTGGTTGTCTTAAATGTTTAAATATCATAGTTGGATTAGGAAAATTAACATGACAATATGGTGTGAATATGAGATTCTATCTTTATCACACTAATCATGGTATTTTCAAAAACATATTATTGTCTACTATGGAGGTTGGACACACTATACATTGATTCTTAAAACACTTAATGCCCTATTCTCTACCTCGAGATAGAGCATTCAATAAGGGAATATGCTATAAGTTAGTGACAAAAATAATGTGCCAATTGAGAATACATTTGATGTGCCAAGTGCAAGTGTGACAATTATGTTCCATATATATGCATCTATACAATACATCTCAAAGAGGAGGACCTAAGTACAAGCATATGCATCTATACAACACATCCCAAAGAGGAGGGAAGTATAAGAAAGTATCTATAAAACATGTCCCAAAGAGGAGGGAGGTATGATCAAGTAAGTATACTAACATCATAACCAATCAACTATTATACTAGTAGTAGACATACTTGCTTGTGCTCACATCTATCGGTATAAGGGTCATGGTATGTTGAGACTTTTTAAGTTATTGCAACTAGTACTTACAATCAATGTGGGATAACACATCAAAGTAGAGAAGATTTTATGGTTGTAGTCAAAGGTATTCCAAACTTCCACAAAACAAGAGTATCCTATTTTTATGAGAATATGAATTTTTATTATCCAAACTATTTTTTTACAACAAAATGATAAAAATGATTACAAAAGATTATCAATAATGATAAAATAGATTATCACATGACTAGAAAAAAAAAACAAATTTAGAAATAATACTATTATGTAATGGAGAAACCTTGTAATGGATAATGGAAATGTAAGACATAATCACTTCCACTACATGTATGATGACCATGCATAAAAAAAACTAGTGTGTTTCCTTGTGAATATAAATACATGGAGGGATGTCACATCTCTCAACACATGGTGCACCCACTTGTGCATGTACAACATATGATTAAGACTAGCATTTGGTTTGTTTCCTTTCCATAGTGAATAGTAATACACTTTACAAATTTTAAATTTAAGGATAGTTTTTAGAATTCTATGAAAGTAGATGTTTATAACTATTTTTTTTATTTAGAAAAACTAGGTGCACTTTATAAACTAATATGAATGAAATGAGTAACCTCATGTAAAGTCAATATATTAAAATTAAAATAAGATTAAAATACATAACATAAAAAAATAATGATAATAATTAAAACATGGAATATATTAATTAGAAAACATAAAAAAAAATCATCATAATTATAATTTCATAAATATAATTTTTTTAAGTTGAAAGGAAGATCATCCAAGGATAAAGTGAAACCTTAAAATCTATAGATGAAAGTTTTGGTGGAAAAGTGTCTAGGCAATAAAAAAGCTAGGTACTAGAGAAGAAATGACATAGTAGATTGAAAGAAAGAGAAAGGAAGAGCACACAAGAACAAATTGAAACCTTAAAAAATATAGATGAAAGCTTTGGTGGAAAAGTGCCAGAGAAGAAATGGCATCGTAGATTGAAAGAAAGAAAGTGAATGAGAAATATAAAATGTATAAACAAGAAAACAAGTATGTTGAGTTTAAGAGATTATCTAAATAAAAAAAAATATATTCCTTAACTTAATTTATTTGAAAAAAAATAATGAAAAAAAAAATA
>JASDQU010242975.1:17378-30176 GCA_032191745.1 Picea mariana
AACTCCATGGAAGCTAAATAATTCTTGGATTTTGAAGTGGAAAACTCCAAATCGATATCATGTAAGATTACTATCCATTAGGAATATTCCCCCAATAATACAACATGTCAAAATGTGTTGCATTGGGTTGGAGTCTACTAAAAATAGTAGTTTTGTGAAGAATACTATAATGTATGATGTTATGGATAGCATGAACCTCTACCAAAGATAACTTCATGACATGTGAATAATACAATTCAATATTGAGAAGACTCTTACTAAGGTAATAAATCACATGTTCGATTTGAAAACTATCCTCTTGGAAAATATCCAGACTAATGGTGGGCTTGTATGCAACTATATAAAGCAAAAAGTCCTTATTGTAGCCAATTGGACTCAATAATGGGGATGACATTAAAGATTTCTTCAAGGATTCAAAAAAGCATTGTGTTTGGTCATCCCATATAAAAAGTAAACCTCTCTCTAAAAGGCATATGAACCCTTTTGAAATATCCACATAATTCTCTATGAATCATCACAAAACATTTACCTTCCATAGAAAACGTTGAAGTTAAAATAAGTTACCAAATTAATGAGAAATATCGAGAGATCTTATCTTTTTAGAAGTTGCATTTAGTGGCTATTTTTACCTCTGAATCAAAAAATAGTACTACTGATAGCACCCTTTTTGGGGGTGTGGTTAAAATTATAACTTGTTTGAAATAGTGGTTTTRACAACCAATATTGTTGTTGAAAAAAACCTTAAAATTTATSGTTGAGTCGATAAGTGATGCTACCATGATATGTCACTGTGATATCACTGCATTGCACTTCTTAGCTAGAACATAAAACCATTATGATAAAAGTGAAACCCGTTCATTTCTTATTGGATGAGGTTTTATCATCTCATGCTCGTTGTTAGGGTCACACAAACGGTTTTTGCATACCCCAAGTCCAAACTAGTATATGGGTTTTGGAATCTCTAAAGTTTTATTCAAAGTTATCATATAACTATCTAATTTACATTTCTCATTAATGTAAGATGATAAGGTATCCATTTGGTATTATGATGGTAAAGCATACGTCTTCTTTCCAAAAACATATTCATTTATATAAACTCTGGTTAGGATTATCTTTGAATATGAGAAAGCTCTAGATGAATAAAAGAATGGCGAGTGGATAGAAAGTTTATTAATAAAAAGTTGGAAAGAAATAAACTCTCAACATTTTAGTACCTTAAATCACCACATTAATATTAGCTTATAAAATGATCCGAATATAATTATAATTATGATTTTCAACTACTAGAAGTACCTAAAGTGATAACAAAATATGTAATAATTCATTTTTAATCATTAATCCAATTTTGTGGTGTTATATAACATTATATTTTGACGATAGGTGAGCTTGATAATCTTCTATATCTTTATGATGATTTGAATGAAAATTATGCATGCTTAAGCTTCATTATATGTCATGTGATTTGCAATGTACCTTATTAATGACTTTAGGAGAAATGACGTTTATATTAGATAATGATATATGTAATGTGGTATGGAGGTAGTTATTCCCTGAATCACGACTATTATGATTTTCAAATGATTTGTAAATACTCTAATATCTTTATTCTTTTTTATAAACAAATCATAATTGTCACATGCCCACAGTTTAATTGGGGATATAACTTGACTTGGTGCACCTAAGTAACTCAACATATGAGGGTTGTGTGACATCGCGACATTTCTTTTTGATAACTTGACCAAAATGAATTTACTTCACTCAGGCTATGCCTCTTCACTCAAGGTCTACCCATATCTATGCCTTGAGCTACTTGCCGAGTCAAGCCTCAACACTTAACTCTGTCACCAAGAAACCCACCCAACCATGCAGTCCATTACATACACTTGTGTTCTTTACACTTAAAAAAATAAACACAGTTCTTATACTTAGCGAAACATGCAACCATTCATGCACAAGAGAGACAAGTATGGTTGGATGGCACCAGAGGTGCCTAACACTTATATAAGTCTTATTATACAAATTTTGTTACAATGCTTACAAGGAGAAGAGCATATAGTTCAATACACTAGAGATACAAGAATTCTACTAAGTCACACTTGATTGGCCTATTAAACCACATGCATGTCTCCTTGTTGCAACCTGAGTCTAATTGTTGCAGTATTCTCCTTGTCACGCACATTTCCCTTCATGGTCTTCATGCCTCTTTGTCGTGTGCTCTTCCAAAGATACCCAACAAGACACTATGCCAAGCCTTCACACTTCTCCTTCATCTTCATCATACTTTGTCACCTTAGCTTGAGTTGTTTCTTCTCCAACTCAAGTTTGGTTGTCTTCCCTTTTTTTTTTTGAAAATCCTCCTACCTTCATATATATGTGTTCATGGGTTGCACAAAAGGTCACATCCTTTGGTATCCACCAAGTAGAATCTTCATCTTTCACATGGGTACATCTTTTGGTCTAGCCAAGATGAATCTTTGTTTTCCAAGTGGCCCCGTCTGCTCCATCTCATGGGGTGTCACAAAGATTTGTGAAGAGTCAATCCAACTTGCCAACTTGTCACAAGGATGCACCCAAGTCACAATGTGTCACCAACTAGTCTCATATATTGAGTCATTTGTGCCCTAACTTCATCTAAATCAATTCGTCCTATTAATGACTTGTGCAATTTGGGTTGGCATTTTCCTTAAGAAAACTCACCCATTCAATGTTCTCTGTCGTCTTTCCTTGCACACTCTCATCTCACCGAGGTAACCTGTTCTGCAAGTGTGGGATGCGAGTCTCCCTTGGTAGACCATATAGATCTTGCACCCAGAGAAATCCTACTCGCTCCATATTTATCATGTCATTGCACCTTCATTTGATCCAAGCGTGCTTATAGCCGATCGTTTCGTCTAATAACCCCAACTTTTTGTAGTTTTCCCTCATTCCAAGGTCTTCTATCAGTTGGGCATGCACCTCCTTAGTTTACGTTCTTACATCCTCCCACCTAAATTCGTTTCCATCATCGGCACCATCCTCATAATATGTTGTCTCTAATTCTGCTTGAACTTGTCCCTCCATCGCAACTAAGTCTCATGGAAACCCCAAGTTTCCTATGAAATGGAAACCCCAAATTTCCACAAATCAATTCAACTGCATTGCATCCAAATCCACACAATATTTTCCCGAGTCAATATGGTTTTTTCATCCAAATTCAAGGGTGAAAGTCACCCAACTCTACCGCATTATCTCGTCGCAATGTTACTACCTTGTTGCTCTTTGGTTCTGCTGCTACTATCATTGCCTACTACAACTAGTTTTGGCTTCCTTTTTCAAAAAGGTTCCTAAGTGTTGAACGCCTGTGAAACTCACTTCTATGATCATTGTACAACCATATTAGTCATGCTTATGCACATTGACTTCCCTTATGCATTGGAATGATTTGGTAGCTATTCCAATCGTTGCTCCCAAATTATGAGAATGTACTTCCCATGCTCCAAAATAGTCACTTCTGTCTACACTTCCATCACTCCATCCAACCTCAAACACTAAATAAATGTACTACACATTGCCCTTGGTTTCCAGGTTACCTCACTAACCTAGTGCACCAACTCCTATCAAGTTGCCTCTCTGCAACCCAACACACCAACTGTTGTATTGACCGTGATAAAATGAGGTGGCCTCACTAGTCCATCTCACCAAGTCACATTCATGTGAGCTTACTAGGATGTCCTCCTCCAAAGTGCCCCACACCACACTACCTTCTTCATGGAAATGCACATCTCCAATTCTACGATGAAACTTGTTCTTGAGGCACCCAAGGATACACTGCATGCTTCTTGCTAGTGTGCCAACTCTCTGTCTTCTCAGAAAATGGAGTGTACCCAATAGTTTCCAACAAGGCTATTGGCATAAATAGTGTTATACATTTTATCTATATAAAATTACCTCAACGCCAACCTGAATTCCTTCTGTATGCATCTCAACTCCTCAAGTAGTTCTACACATACTTGAAATTCATATATCCCCATTAATTTCCCACAAAAGTTTAGAATTCTTGCAAGGTGATGGTCCTCCATCCCCACTTCTACCGCATCTGACTCCAAGTTTGGTTGAGTGGGTGCCTCCATGCACTACTCCGTCTCAAAACTTATATATTTTGTTGAAAGTGAATTGTCCAACTGATCTACTTGAACCAATTTTAAACTTTGTTGGCAACAAGGTGACTAGGGCCATGTCTCTTGTTTGATTACCTTGTAAAGTGTTGCAATGGTCGAGTTCAAATCATCCTTGCGTTATTGGTTATAGTACTGTAGGATTCAAAATCGATCTAACTTCTCCAAAACAGACTTCACCAAAGTGTCCATTGCTTTCAACCTTTATTTTCTCTAGCCCAATCCTCCCAAGGTCACCATGGTTGAACTCACCCCTTGTTGTTTGACAATGTCGCAAGTTCTATATGCACTTTTGTCAACACCCTCAATAAGAATGATCGTAAACATGATGGGTATTCATCCAAGATTACTCTTCATTGTCATGGGCATGCTTGGTGTTTTGGCTTCGTCGAAGAAAACTAGGCAACTTGGGTGTGGGAGTTGAATTGCCTTAGAAAATCCGAGAAATCCATGCCCCAAGACCAATGCTTGATCATCAAATGGAGATATCGTCATGTCCCAGTTGCCAAATGAAATTCCAACTCTCAAAGGTGCAGAGTGAACCACTCTAACTGTCGGTTCCACTGCTAAGTTGACCACATTGTACATGGTTTTGCTACTTTCAGGCTTAGGATGGAGCAACTTCACTGTCCACTCACTCACAAATATGTGGGTCATGTTGGTGTCCACCAAAGAAGCCACCTTCACTCCAGTCATCATCACATCCACAAAGCAATGTCTTTCTCCTTCACATTGTGAACGTTGTACGCAACCTCTATCTTTGGACTCATCTAGACATGCTACAAAAGTATCCACTGCTTCCAACATCTCCTTTGAAGGTGTAGGCACTTGGAATACTTCAACTGTGGCAGTAAGATTTTCCTATGCTTGTTTCACTTGGTATTCTTCCAACCGTTCCAACTTAGTCTTCATTGGAAACATTATTGCGAAGTTTTTTTCAGCACAAGGAAAACATGGAAGGAGTCTTCCTCTGTGATCAAGAAACTTATTGGTTGTTGTGATGTCTCCTTCTTCTTGGGAGTCCTCCTTGATAAGTGAACCCAACCTTGGAATCTTCCTAGACTTGACTCCATCAAGGTTGCACTTATTGGAACTCATTGTGCCAATTATGTGGTCACTTGTCACACTATCTATCCATGGAGCACCCCACCTTTCACCAAATTGAGCCAACAACCCCAATTTCGTTCAAGCTTCAACTCTGTGATTAATTCTGTGACAATTTTTGTGATGTGTTTTTTTTTCATTTGACCTTCTTCAGTTCTCCCACGAAATCTACTCTTGGTTTTCATAAGGAACGTTCCCAGAACAATCCAAAAGTTGCAACTTCATCCACAAATCATCTTGTCAACTAACACAAGATTCTACCACAAGATTGATACCAACTTCCCACCAAAGTTTGCAACCAAAACTATATCTGCGATGAACCAATCTGCCTCACCAAATTGTTCACCAATTTTTCTTTGATATCATCTATCACACACCCATAATATTCCCAGGGATCCAACTCAACTTGGCACACCCAAGTCACCCAACACCTGAGGGTGATGCAACACCATGACATTTAGTTTTGTTGGCTTGACCAAATTAAACTTACTTTGATCAAAATACACCTCTTCACCTGAGGTATGCCCATATCTATGCCTTGAGATACTTGTAAATTCAAGCGTCAACACTTACCTCTGTCACCAAGACAACCACCCAACCATTCACTTCATTACATGCACTTGCATTTTAACACATAGACAATTGCATGATTCTTATACTTAGCCAAAAATGCAACCAAGAGCATGCAACCATTCATACACAAGAGACAAAAGTATGGTTGGGTGGCACCATAGGTTCTTAAAACCCGTATAATTCTGATTATACAAACATTGTTACAATTCTTATAAGGGGAAGATCCTTTGGCTCAATACACAATAGATAAAAGAATTCAACTAACTCACACTTGACCTACTTATTAACCCACACACATGTATCCCTGTCACAACATGAGTCTGAATGTCATAGTCCTCTCCCTAATGCACGATATTCCCTCCCTAACCTTCATGCTTCTTGTTATACGCTCTACTCCAAGACACCCAATGAGACACTAAGAAAATCCTTTTCCCTTCGCCTTCATCTTCATCGCACTTCGTCACCTCATCCCGAGTTGTGTCTTCTCCAAATAAAATATGGTTTTCTTCCTTTTTGTGTTTGTCTATCCACCTCCCCTCATATATATTCATCCATAAGCCACACAAAAGGTCGCATACCTTGGTATCCACCAAGCTTACTCTTCATCATCCACATGAGCATATCCTTTGGTTTAGCCAAGCCGGGTCTTCGTTTTCCAATAGGTCGTGTTTGCTCCATCTAATGGGGCATCACACTGCTTGGGGAAGAGTCAATCCAACTTGCTAACTCATTAGAAGGATGCACATAACTCACAACATGTCACCAACTCGTCTCATTCATTGAGTTGTCTACGACCCAACTTCCTCTAAGTCAAGTTGGCCTGCCATGACTTGTGCAATCTGAGCTAGCATTTTTCTTAAGAAAACTCACCCAGCCAATGTTTTGCATCGTCTTGGTTCATACTCCCTCGTCTCACCGTGCTAATGTGTTCCTCAATTGTGGGATGCGAGTCTCACTAGATCACACATCTAGATCGTGCACCTAGGGCACTCTTACCCAGTCCCTATATAGCATGCCATTGCATCTTCATTTTTTCTGAGTTGAGCTATATCCAATCATTCAATTATGTAACCCCAACTCATGTATCTTTCCCTCTAGTCAAGGTGTTCAATCAATTGGGAGAACACCTCCTTAGTTGAGGGTCTTAAAATAAATTTAATGGTTTATAAAACTTTCATAGCCTTATTAAGGAATTTTGGAAATATTAAAACCCTCATCACATTTATTTCTTATAATTTAAAAATATAATAATTGTGAAGTACTATGTTCGAGCTTTGTAGGTTGTGATGCCTCGTGACGATGGTCAAGGGATTATTCTAGTTAAGGGTATGATTTTTCATGGATGTATAAGGACATTATGAGTGAGCATGTGTGTGGATATAGGTTTTCCTCATGTGTCAAATACAATTCTTCAAGCAATGTTATTTTCCTCATTTTAGAAGAGATGAAGGTGCAATAACCAAAAATAACTTTTTGAGGGATATTATTTCTCTCTAAGATATTTTTAGAGAAATGGAGGTACCATTCTAGGTGGAGGTACAATGACCAATGATAACTTTTTAAGGGATATAATTTCTCTCTAAGACATTTTTAGAGAAATGGAGGAACAATTCCATTTCTAACTTCTTGGGATGTAATTGCATTTTGTGATAATTCAAGAAAGGTAAAAGGACAAATATTTGTATCCACTTATAGTTGCAACTAGAGGATTGCATCATGMTCAATCATGTAGACTAAGTAAGAAAGATATAAATTTGGTAATTTAACAACTCTCTACYCATGAAAGAAATGAGAGCAATGATGATGATGATAGTTAATATTTAYTGAGACCAAATTTGGTCGATGGGATCTTAAGAATGTGAAGRAATGACTTGGTTTTCTTTAGAATTTTGTTTTCATTCTCAAAAAACATTAAGACAAGTGTTCTTAGATCACCATAGTTTTGATGAGTTAAAATGTTAGGAAGGTCAGTATTGTAACAGATACTTTGAAATTGTGATCTAATGTGGCTGTATGTAGGACATTCTAAGAGAWTTTTTTTTTTACCTTCAACCCTCTATTTTGGGAACTATCCAATGACTTGTTTTTATGAAGCTCATGAGAGTTTGTTCCTATTTTAACGATGTTGATTTTGTTCTTTATGCTAGTCAAAGCGGAGAGATAATTTTTTTCTCCTATATTAGGGTTCAATATTGAAGATTATCATAGAGGATCATGCCTCCAAAGTTGTATGGAATTTTGGTGCTAGGAAAATAGTGGCCAACTTGTAGAGGTATGTGTATTGGCTTGGAATGCGAGAACATTATACCCAATTTATTAGACGATGCATATTTTTCTCTACCAACAAACCTATTAATAGTAAACAAAGCCTATAACATTCCTTACATGTACCTACTAGACCATGGGAGAGCATCTCCATGGATTTCATAGTTCATTTTCATAGAATTAAGAGGGGACGTGACTATTTATTTTTCGTAAAGATTAGTTTTAGTAAGATATGGATTCACATGCCTTATAAAAGAGCCATAAATGGATAATATGGAGTATTCATGTTCTTTGAAAAGTTCTAGGTGCACTTTAGATACAAGGATCATAATCTCTGATAAAGATCCAAATTTCTTATCGCCTTTTGGACTACACTTTAGGAGATTATGGACACCAAGTTGAAGAGATCCACAAGTTTCCATCCATAGAAAAATGGGAAAAAAGAGGTAGTTAACAAGACATTGGTTTAGATTTCAAGGGGTTATAGTTAGAAGCGTCCAAGGACCTGGAACAAAAAAATGATTTATATTCAACACTTTTATAATAGAAAAATTCAAACTTCCACCAATATGTTCCCTTTTGAAACTCAATTTAGATATTTTCTACCTTCACCTTTAGATGTTGCATATGGAAAACAAGGAGGAGTGAGGGAAGACACTATAAGTGAAGCATTGGAGGCTAAAAAATATTGATAATATTAGGAAGATCCATTTGCAAGTATAAGAGACATTGAAGAAGGCCACAGGAAAAGTACAAGGCCCAACATGACCAGCATGGAATTGAGAAGACATTTCATGTGGGATGTAGAGTTTGGTTACATGTGAACAATAAAAGGCTAGAAGGTCCTACTAAGTATATTAAGGTTATGTGGTATGGTCTTTTTGAAGTGTTCAATAAGGTAGGTTATAATGCCAACAGATTTAGTCTACCTCCAGAATGCACATTTACTTAGTAGTGAATGTGGAAAATCTAAAACTCTATGAGCCTTCCATATTTGACCAAGAAAATGAAGGGAAAGCCTTAAGTACCATAAAGGGTCTAGCACCAAAATATTAGGCATATTTAGCATAGAATAGATGTTTACAAAAAAAGTAAAAAACAACTAAATAGGGGTAGCATGAACTTTGGTAAGTTCGGTTTAAAGAAAAACTTCCATGTAAGATCAAATGGTACTTCAAGAACAAGGTAGATGAAAAATTTCATGGCCTCCTTTACCTAAAGGTTTTTGGGACCACAAGCCTCCCAAAATGAGGAAGTATATCTAAAATGGATCATTATATAATTTTTCATCTATTTTGGTACCTTTTGGGTGTAAAATTGGAGTTATTAGCTTGTAAGCCCCATTTTAAGGGTAGGTATCGTTTTGGTGATTTAGGGTCTTTAAAATTCAAATCCTAACCTCTCAATGTTTTCTGCATATTGAGAGTTTTCAAAATGCACAAAGATCACCTCAATCGACATTCATATGAAGAAGTAATGCCTCCCACAAGTTAACGTATCCCATTGGCCATCATGATACCAAGTGGATCCTAGGTCAACTCTCATTACTCACACATGTGGAGCTAGTCATGTGTGGACTTTCAAGAAGATTTCACAAGGTTTGAAACCTGAATCCTAATTGGGGTGGAGGCATGTGAAATACCTAACCCTAGACTACTATCAAAACAAGTTAAATACTAGGTTACCATGAAAGGAAGGAGTTTCACTCTTATTGTATTGATTATTGTTCCATAGTTGAGTTGAGAAAGGGAGTGGGATAATGGAGTAGAATAGATGAAGTAGAAGTCCTTGTAGTAGTGATAGAGGTCATAATGTAATTATCAACCCCATAACAAGTTCACTTTTCTTTCTATTTTCATTTTGATATTTGAAAATAAAAGAGCATGGCTTAGTCTTCATATTTTGGCTAGGTTTTCCCCATATTGGGTTTCCTAGACCACATCTCATGTTCATTGTGTGTATATTTTGTTTTATTTAGTCTCAATTTATTTTAGTATATTGTGCTTTGGGCTAGAATATTAAATCTGAATCCTAAGTAAAACACCACATAACAAATACTTTTTAAAAACCTGTAAGATTTGTTGTGATAAACTCTTCTAATTGAATATGTACAACAATTTGTAAATTATGTATTGACATGACATGATCAATGAAAGAAAAACCATAAGAGATAAGTTGGTTTTATCCGAGCTTGAATTAACTATTATTAAATATTCAAAATATATATTTTAAATAACTATGAGAAGCAAGTTTAACCAAAATAGATACTTTATACATGGATCATAATAAAATCTTAGAATAGATCACTCAAAAGGGTTTATTATCTTCTCAATTAATTAATTAGTTAAAGGTGTAAGTGATAATTGTTGTTTATTAAGAATTAGAGTACTATGTTGTTAGGTAGTTTATATTCGATAAAGGTGTAAGTGATGACTGTTGTTTATTAGGAATTAGAGCACAATGTTGTTAGGTAGTTTATATTACATGGTTATTTTTTCTTTTTATTAGGAATTAGAGCACTATGTTGTTAGGTAGTTTATATTACATAGTTTTTTTTTCTTTTTATTAGGAATTAGAGCACTATGTTGTTAGGTAGTTTATATTACATAGTTATATTTTCCTTTGAAGACAAAGTTTTTTTTTTTTTAGAGTTTGCATATACTTAAAGCAGCATAGCCTCAAAATGTGTCAGAATTCTGAAATCTAGGCTAATAAACTTAAATATTTGATTATTAAGAATTAAAACACTATATTATGGTAATAATCTCAAATATTTGATTATTAAGAATTAAAACACTATATTGTTGTTAAGCAGTTTATTTTGCATAGTAATAATCCCCCTTACAAATACAATTTATTTTCATTTCATTAGATATTATATATGTTTTACACTTAATTTTAATTATTTTCAGCATTCTAAGAAGTATTTACAATTTTAAACTTAACATATACAATATACATTATATTGAAAATAAAAGGAAAAATGTACAGCATTATAGTATCATCCATAATTACGAGCAAAAGATTTAACATTATTAAGTTATAAAAACAAAACATAGAAAAACACACACAGAAAAAACAGCTCTAATCTCATTAACACTCTATGTTAGAGAGGCATTTTTCAATGAGTCTTTGCTTTTCTCTTTTTTCATAATCATATTTAAAATTTAGAGAAACATATCTAGAAAAAACAGCTCTAATCTCATTAACACTTTATGTTAGAGAGGTATTTTTCAATGAGTCTTTGCTCTTCTCTTTTTTCATAGAAACATATTTAGATGAGTCTAAATGGGACTTCTATAAGTAGATTATCAGTCTGTAAATCCAAATCGATAGTTCGAATTTCATTGATTGGTAAGTCTTGTCCTATGGCTACCTCTTGCTTACCTTGATCTGGGATTTTATCTGCGTTTGCTGTCTTCTCCTTCTTTGGATGGTTGTTTGGATCCACTGAATGCTCGGGCTTCTTTTTATTAGGGTTGTGATACGCATCATCACCATCCAGGTCACTAGCATCAGTTGTGGTTGGTTGATTTCTAGGCTATAATAACGTTAACCGTGAATCCTTGGAGATCTGCCATTGACACAGTTTTAGCCTTTAGGGCTTTCTTGTGAGTCAATCTTAATGTGTCTTGAATTTGGCCTCTTGATAATATCAGATAATACTCATGTGTTAATACAGAGAGTATCTCAAGAGTATTTGTACCTGTTTGTATTTTTACCAGAGAGTATCCCAAGAGTATTTGTAGCTGTTCGTAATTTTACCAGAATTTTTACGGTGGATACTCTCTGGAATTTGTTTTGATCGGTTTCTGGTAAAGTAAAGGGTCTACTTCTCATTTGTCAATTTTATTCTTTGCTTTATTGTATAGGCATGCGTAACGTAGAGAAAAGCATCCGCTTGTCATTTTTCACTTAAAATACCTTTTACAAGTGGCCATATCCGACAAAACTCTTCGTTTTTCAGTCCGCATGTGAGGGCCTGTAACATATATGATATTGCTTTGATTGCTAGTTTAATTGACAGTGAAATTTCACCACCCAGAAGGTGGACAATGTCATTGTCCACGATGAAAGGTGGAGTACTTGATTCTAGGATAGACAAATCGCTTCCACTACGTTACCTTTTAATTCGACCGGAATGGGTCCTCCTCCTGCATATTATGAAACGCAGAAAACATAATTGAAAAGTAGTTCCAAAAGTTACACATCACGGCAGATCTCAATCTCAAGATTGAAATATGATGGTTGGGTATGAATGATTACATGCGAGGTAGGAGCATCTCCTCAATCCTGAAAAAGGTTGTTCATCATTGGCAATAGGACGACAAGACCATATGTTCCTTCTGAGTTCTGAATGTCCATCACATGGACTGAAATCTGATGATCGTTGGCATGATTCCCTTAGAATCCATCAGACATTCATGTGCCATTGGCCGTTCAGCTGCGCTGCGCTAATACGAACAAGTAGCAACCTGTTAGAGGTAACTGGTGTATGTACGCTAAACGTCTTGCTTGATAACTTGTATGTAAATGGTAAATCTATCCGAGAAAGCAAGAGAACAACACAGGCTGACAATGACAATGTTGTATGGACATAAATATATTACCTGTATATTTTTTAAATGGTAATAACGTAATAAACTCATTGAAGAAGAATAGGTGAAAAACGCTTACCACATTTCTTAAATATCTGGTAAAC
>JASDQU010242975.1:36454-53050 GCA_032191745.1 Picea mariana
ATACATTTCTAGTCATATATATATATATATATATATATATATATATATATAGGTTCTACACTTACTTCCAATCATTCCCACACACTTACACAAGTGTGCACAACACAGTGCAATGTGCGCACTTACCCAAGTGCGCGCAACACCAAAACTAGGTTCCAACGACTCACCAACCTAAATGTAAATTATATTTACACTTGGTTCCAATGGCTCACCAGACTATATGTACACAATTACAAAGGGTTCTAGATCATGGAAATTACATTCCCCTCCCTCTTATTTATGCATTTTCCTCGGTGCATCATATACACATGTATCTACAAAATTTCAAAAATCCTCAAAAAGATGTGGATACTCTACCCGCATAGTATCATTGTGTCTCCAGGTTGCATCCTTAGGATCGTATTAGGTCCATTGGACCTTTACCATATTTATGGCTCGACTTCAAAGATGTTCAATTTTTTGATCCAATAAGAAAACCAATCACACTTGAAATCCTCCTTCTAGCTCCACTTGAATCACATTCTAATCGATGACATGATTAGCATTAGGTACATAATTCTTAAGTAAAGACACATGGAAAATATTATGAATAAATAAGGATGCAGACAATGCAAGCATATAAGTGACAGGACCAATCCTCTCTAGGATTTCAAATGGCACATAGCAGCACGCTGCTAACTTAGAAAACTTTCCCAAATTCAATGAACTACGTCTGGCCTTCACTTTAAAAAAAATGTGATCACCCACTTTAAACTCTTTGTGGGTTCTTCCTTTATCTATGTAGTTTTTCTACTTTTCCTAGGAAACCTTTAGATTCTACCTTATCTTTACCATCTGATCTGCCACTTTCTAGAGAAAATCTAGCCCAACTATTGCACGATCTGTTGGGTTGTCCCAACTCACAGGTGTGTTGCACTTCCTTCCATAAAGTGCTTCGAATGGGATTATATTTAAATATGCATGATACCCATTGTTGTAAGAAAAATCTACCAAATGCAAGTAGTCTTCCCATTTTGATGGCGTATCCATCACATACACCCTCGACATGTCTTCAATCACCCTATTTACCCTCTCTATTTGTCCATCTGACTCAGGGTGATATGTTGTGCGAAAATTAAGAATTTTCTCAAATCCTTTGAATATCCCTGTCCAAAATTTCTAGGTGAACATGGAATATCTGTTAGACAAAATTTTTTTAGGTACACCATGTAGCTTGGCAATTTCTCGCATGTAAATCTCAAAAATGTCGGTTTCCTTGTGCACTGACTTTACTAGAACAAAATGAGAAGCTTTAGTAATGTTTTCCATCACCACCATAATAGAATCATGTTTCTTAGCAGTCTTACGAAACTTAGTTATGAATTCCATGGTCACAACTTCCCACTTCCACTCAGGAATGGGAAAGGGATGTAAACAACTAGTTGGATGCATGTGCTCATCCTTGACCTTCTAACATTCAAGATATCTTGCAATAGAATCCACAACTTCCTTTTTCATACCTTGTCCAAACGTATTGCTTCTTGATTGTGAGAATGGTCTTTTTCTAACCTGGATGTCCAACATAAGGAACCTTATGCATCTCTGAACATATCAGGATCCCATCCTCTCTTAGCTCATAGCCTTCCAACTTCAGTTGCGACATACCTTGTTGTAAAGTGGCCTTTATGTCTTCATAGTGTAGATATGAATTGGAAACTTCTAAAATTCGATCACACAAACATGTCTAGTACATTCTAATGGTTGTAGCATGTATCTCATGCACCTTCCTACTGAGTGCATCAACCACCTCAACCACCTTGTTCTCTTTTCCTCTGATATGATTTATGTTGAAGTCATACTCACTGAGGAACTCTAACCACCGTCTTTGTATGGCATTCAAAATTGGTTTTCCAAACAAATATTTTATACCACAATGGTCTACTCTTAGCTCAAATATTTTACCCATGAGATAATGCCACCACATATTCAAATCATGAAATATGGCTACCAATTCCAAGTCATGCATAGCATAGAGCCTTTCATTCTCTTTGAACTTCCTTGATTTGTAGCATACCACAAGTCCATTCTGGCTTGGGACTCCACTGAGTCCTTCCTTGCATGCATCCATGCACACAACGAAGTCTGCATCTGGATCAACAGTCCTCAAAATTGGTGCACTTGTTAACAAACTCTTCAAGTGATAAAAACTCCTTGCTCAATATCAAGTCCATTCAAATCGTGCACATTTCTTTTGCAATATATAATTGGTTTCACAGTGTATGAGAATCCTTCAATAAACCTTTTGTAGTACTCTTCCAAACCCATAAAGTATCTCACTTCTGCAACATTTCTTGGTGTTGGCCATTCCTCAATGGATTTTATCTTCATTGGTGCCACAACTATTCCTTCTTATGAAATGATATGACCCAAGTAATGAATATGTATCTGGTAAAAAAAACAATTTCTTATCTTTGCATAAAGATGATTTTCCCTCAATACTTGCAACACCATCCTCAAATTCCACTCGTGATCTTCTTCATACTTTGAATAAATAATTATGTCATCCAGAAACACAATGACAAGCTTATCTAAGTAAATTTTAAAAACTCCATTCATCAAACACATGAAGACAATTGGTTCATTTGACAACCCAAATGGCACCAGTGTAAAATCATAATGACCATACCTTGTTATGAAGGTAGTTTTGCTGATGTTTTCCTCTTTTATTCTCACTTGGTGATATACATATCTGAGATCAATTTTGGAAAATATCCTTTCTCCCCTTAGTTGATCAAACATGTCATCTATCCTTGGCAAATGATACTTGTTCTTCACTATTACCTTGTTCAATTTTTCAAAATCAATACAAAGTCTCAACGTACCATCCTTCTTCTTCACCAATAATACTGGCACACCCCAAGGAGACACACTTGGGCGTATATACCCCTTCTTCAGAAACTCTTCAAGTTGCATCTGTAACTCCTTCAATTTTTATGTACACATCATGTAAGGAGTTTTGGATACAGGTGCTTCTCTCAACATTAGATTTATAGAGAAGTCTATATCTATTTTCAGTGGAAATCCTGGTATCTCTTTAAAGACATCCTCACACTATTTCAATACTGCGTAGTCTTCAACACTTGGAACTTTATTCTTAGGTTCCTCTTCCACGTGCGCTGCAAATACTTGACATCCCTTCCTGTAACTTTTCTTCAATTACAAGGATAGAATTTCTTTGATAGTCACAACTCTTGAAATGCCTTGAACTATTCCCAAATTCCCTTCCTCTTCCAAGTAAGTAAATTCCTTATTGTAATAGTCTATAAAAACATGATGCTCATCCAATTAATCCATACCAATGAGGAAATCATACAAGCTCAAAGGTATAATTTTCAAATTAGACTTTGTGCACAGTCTATTCATATCCATTGGAAATGCCTTAACCACCTCACTAATTTTCCTTTTTTCTCATGTAGCTAACTACACCGAGCAATATTTTCCAATATTGCTTCTTGGAAAATATAATATTTCCACCATATTAGGATCTAGATAACTATGACTAGCTCTTGAGTGAATTAAAATAGAAACGGGGTTTTCATTAATCTTACCTTTGACCTCAATCATGTGGGACTAAAACTAAGCTTGCCTATTATCCAACATTGTGTAAATCCTTGGCACATTTATTCCAATGTACTCAATTGTGGCATCTTCCTTCACATTGTTCATAGTCCTCACTTTATCACCTCTTCGAGTGAAACCTCTGTGCATATGATTTCTGCCACAACCCCAACATTGCATAGGTTTTTTCCATGGCTTTTGTCCTGTTGTTTCAGACATTTTTTCCTCTTGGAGGCTTGACTGTCCTTACGTAGTGTTTCTGAAAAGTGACGACTTATCCCCCTTATTCCTTTGATCCACCTTTCTTTTCATCTTATCTTCCAAATCTTTTTGAAAAGTTCATCTTCCCCTTTGTTTCTCATATATACACTTAGTGCGTCTTATGGTTTCTTCCAACATCTTAGGGACATCATACTATATCTTTTCATCAATAAATTAGGATAACCTACTCAATTACCTTTGAATTTTCACTTGTTCATCCTTGATAAAAGGAACATATTTTAGCATCTCTAAAGATATCGTTTTGTACTCATCTATTGTCATGTTCCCCACCTTGACTTTGAAGAACTCTTTCATTTTCCTATCATAGTAGCGCTTGGTTAAGTATTTTTTTTGGAAATACCTCTTGAATTTAGTCCAAGTCACTTTCTTCTCATCAATATGTTGCACTTGCACATACTAATTCCACCACATTGATGCTTTCCCCTTGTGCTAGTAAATATAAATTCTTCCTTCTTCCTATGCAGAATAATTATGCAGCAAGAAGTACTTCCTCATACCCAATAACCAAGTCTCCACATATTCATCCTTATTTTGGTCACCATCAAAGGTAGGAGGCTTAATATTATTCATGTATCCCTATAGTTCATCCACCCAAGTCCTTCTCTTATGATTTCTAACAGGAGATGGACTCGTGCTACTATGCGCTTTCCTGAAATAATGCTTACTAACACTTATTTCTTATCTTCTTTTCTCATCTTGAGACCTGGGAATTCTTGATCTACTCGAATTTGTCCCCTTATCCATATTATATTTTATTCTTTCCATACTTTTCATCAATTTGACATTGAAGTGATCTTATTATGCTTTGGCTCTCATAAGCCTTTCATTATCATCCTTATAGCTCTGGACATCTTTCTGCAATCCCTTTATGGTTTTAGCTAAATTCATGCGCTCCTCCTTGGATTTTGTACCATCAAAACCCAAGATGATAGACAAATATCCAAATTCATGATCAAGACTATATTTTATCCTTCTGCATTGATTCTATCTTGCTCTAATCGTTGATAATTATAAGCAATGTGCAGACAACAAGATTTGTTAGATGAATTCATGAGACAACTTCATGAAAAATTTGCATTATCTTGTCAGAATTGTTCTTTCTAAAGCTCATGCATGCACTAATATTCAACATACACCAATGCGTGTTGTCATTTTTTAACGTGTACACCGTGTATCAATAATGCACATGCACCACAAATTTGTCCTGTGCAATCCCAAAACTTTAGTGTGCACACCCACAAACCATTGTTTACTACGTAGTTCTAGTGCCACACTCGACAATAGCATAAACTTAGAATGCACATATGTGCATTCCTACTTGATGTGCACCATGGCCACACTGCAATTCTAAATTCGGCCCATGCAAGTTTAGTGTTGAAACTAGAGCTCTACAAATTTTGTTAAATTCTGGCCCATAGAAGTCCAGTGTTGAACCAATGGATCTGATACCATAATGTAACATCCCCAACCACCTCAGGCTGGGCCACAACACCCAACCCCAAATTCTGTAGCTTTGAGTCAACCAAACTGTAACATCCCCAACATACTACTAAGCAATGTTAGTCTAAAATTTCACTGCGCATATTCTACTCTACACCTAAGTCCACACAACATCACTTGAAGTAATGTGCTCATCCCAAACTTGAGTCATGCCACACAAATTATAACAAAGGAAGAAACATTCTCCTTTTAACACAATCTTAAGCAACATAAGTAACTCAAACAACTACGCACTAGAGTACTGATCCCACAGAACAAACTTGCACAAAACCATGTTTGCTTCATGCGCTAATTCTGATTATGTTGTGCGTGAAGTCTACTTTCTTGAATCACATACATGAAAATCTAGTCTATTAAGCACACATGTTACTTTCTTGCGCACCCAACCACCCAATCCTCTTCTTGAAGGCTCATAACCGAAAACACAAGTTTAACTTAACAATCAAAGTTATCATCAACTAACATACTCATTCAAAACTACAAATATAGGCTATAAGAACCATTCTTACATGTGCAAGCAACATTAAACAATGTAACAAAAACTACTTATATGCAACTAAATACAATAATTCTCCCATATTAAACATAGAAAAATATGCACATAGTAAACAAGACAAGCACATGAGAAACACTTATCTTTTATATAAGTCACCAACTGCACAGATAACTCGGATGTTCCTCCCATCCATAAACTATTTTGATCATAATATTTCAACAACTGATCACCCTCGACCCAGGGCTTAACTCCACCATGACAAAAATGGTTCCTAGTGACAAGCTAAGGACTAATTCTCAACAGAATTTCTCAGTCCCAGGTGTCTGCTACTGAAATTAGCTGACAGTGCCTCATTTCCCACGCATTTATTACACCCAAGAACGTGTTCCCCTTCTCTTCTTAATATTCCTTCATTTTCCCCACTTCCCTTCCCAAGGTTACCAACAATAGGTCGGATAGGAAATCTTTGAGCCCTACAACTAATTCTTAGTGCACCAGGGAAAAAATCTTATCAAAACTCTCACTGGGAGAGTATGCTCACGAGTCTGAAAACCACTTCACAACAGCCAATATCTCACCCAAAGAGAGACTGCTCACAGATTTCCACCTGTCTCCTCGATAGTAAAACTTTGGTTACAACCCCTCAATTCCTTACAAGCTTCTATGTGAAGATAAGGTAATAATTATATTTTCCATACAGTCCGACCCCTTTCTACTCATGAGAGCCTACCAAAAACATGAATCCTTCCCCGAATATTGGATAATGCAATAATGCCCAAAATACACTAAGGCCAATAATATTTATTGCATGCCTTAAAATTGACACTTGTCACCTTTAGAGGTAGTTTTAAGACACTTGGTGACCCATTCCCTACCTTCGAGAACTTTGGATAAAACAATTATCTAACATTACACTTTTCTAGAAAATATTATTAAAATATTCCCCAAGATTTACAACTCACCCACTTTTCCCTTTTCTGGTGGAGTTAGCCCCCCATCACTTTTCGTCTGAGTCTGTCTGCACATAGTGATGCAATATTAAATTAATAACCATGATTATATTTACATGGATAGGCACACTGGCCTATCTACATTTCGACTCACCAGCCTCATAATCATATAGGCTCTCTAGTATCAATACATATCCAGTCATATATATATATATATATATATATATATATATAACTTAGTTCTGCTATCACTTCTAATCATTACTATGCACTTACCCAAGTGCACACAACATAGTGCAATGTGCGCATTTACCCAAGTGCGCGCAACACACACAAAATGTGCACACCCTGTCTTTGATAATACTTTTTTGTGCACTACTCAGATGATTGCAACACCAAAACTCGATGCCAATGGCACACTAGCCTAAATGTACAATAAATTTACACTTTGCTCCAATGGGTTTCGGATCAGGGACATTAAAAGATTCTCACATTTCTTTCAAATTTGAGGAAAAACTTGAAATGCCCATGTATGATGGAAAAATTAATGTTGAAGCCTTGAATAACTGGTTGAAATAAATGTATGTTTACTTTGGTCCCTATCAAATCCAAGAAACATAACAACTTTCCTTTTCCCATTTCAAGATGACCAGACATGCTCTGATATGGTTGGAGAGTTATGAGGATGCACTGAGGATAGGAAAAAATCCCACTATTACGAAATTGTAGGACCTCAATGCATTGTTAAATTCACAACTTTATCCCATAGGCTATGAATATGAGAACCTCATGAAGTGGCAATAGCTTCGGCAATTACATGGACAATTAGTGCAATAATACACTTCTCATCTTAGGAGGTAAGCCATTATGTTAGGTATCTCTTTGGAAGAGACGTGAGTGGTAGTGAAGTGCCTTAGAGAAATTTGTATCCATATTTGAAGAAAAATGTTTCTTCATGGTGTCAATAGCATAGACAAGTTGAGACAAAGGGCTCTCTATGTTGATTTGGAATCCAAGAATGGGAAGCAACACATGGGCCAAGAGGAAACTAGCAAGAGAATAGATAAAAGACATTATCCACAACAAAAAAAAGGAGGGATCCTAATAGGCATTTTAGACATTGTGATGTGGATGGGCACATGGAAGAGAAGTGATGAAAACTTCATACAAAATTTCATCCAAAGTGGATAAAATTCAAGAGGAGATAAAAGAAAGCTACAGAGATAAAATACGTTTTAGAAAGCACCTTTGATTTGGACAAATTTGTAGTTTGCACCACATTTCAGTGTATCATGGTGAGTAGAGATAAACATGCACTATTTCAAATCAAAGTTGAAGTGAAGAATGTGATGGTAAATGCTCTATTTGACAGTGATTCTCAATGTAATCTAGTTTTTGAAACATTACTTGATGAGCTTGGACTAGAAACTTATCATCAAGTGTAGCAAAGTTCACTATTATGGTTGTAAGGGAAAATTGTTATGAGAATCACTTGGATATGTAAAATCAAGTTTGTCATTAGTTATAGCTACGTTGATGAAGTAGAATGTAAAGTTTCACCATTAGACGTATGTGGAGTGATGCTTGGTATCCCATACCTGTGGGATATGGATGCTAGCTTCTACAAGAGAGAGAAAAAATACCGCTTGGTCAAGCGTGGCAAGGCATACTTCGTCAAAGTACATCGAGAGTGAGAAACAATAACTCCTCTAACAACAAAATAGGGAATACAAGAAGGAAACAAGAAACCTTCGTCGACAATGGAATAGTGGTTATGGAGGAAAATGGAGGCCCTATTCCTTCCTCTCCTTAATCGTCTGAATTTTGGGAACCGAAAGCCTACAAATGGAAAGGTGTGATATGAATTAGAACGTCACCGAACTTTTTAATAAACACTTGGTTGTTTTAACTCTTATAAATTTATAATAAGAATCTAATTGTTTTTCATTATTTTATTTTGTCTTTTTTTAATAGCTAAATTGGATGTGGAAATGAACCATTGTGATGGTTGGCCTTCCAAATTTATCCCATTAAAAATTGAAGGCTATAGTGAAGGGGCATCAAACAAGATATTAAAAGATAATTTGGGAAGCTTGAAGGGTAGAGATGAGAGCTTGAAGAGTGCAACCTTCATGAATATTGATGGACGAATGAGTCAAGGATCCTATCCATGATGAATCAAGGTGTCTTTGAGCCATGGCCATCTACAATTTTGGTCTACTAGTGAGTAATGATTCATGAAATTTTGAGCATGCGTATCTCCTGACTTTGTAATGAATTCCTCGAGCATAATAAATATCTACTAGTTCTAGTTTTCCTAGTTCTAGTTTCTTGTGTGTAATCTACTCTATGGAGGCTAATTGTGGATTTGGTTAAATTTTGATTTCCTGGGAACTATGAAAGCTCCATTAATTTCATTGAATGCTCATGAATTTATATCATGATCCCCTGTTGGTTTGATCATTGGTATGGAAATCACATTCTACAACTCCTTGACTACATTATTGAATTAATGGGCATTTTTCACAGTCAAATAATTGTGTGCAGAAATCTCTCTCTTGCTTGGGACTATTATGTTTTATTTTTACAAGGAATAGTTGGTCTACCATATTTTGTCTCTATCTTCCCTCAATCCTCAACCCACAATGTAATTCTAGCTACCCCTACATTTTGTGAAAAATAACAACAACAAAAAACAATTGTTTACACATACAATTCTCATCCCGTGTATCGCCCCACATTTGGCCCATTGTTATTGGGGAAATATCATGAGTATGGTAAGTTGGATCTGCCTATTAATCCTAGTCAGACAGTGGGGCTATAATTCTAATGGTTTCCTTAGATCTAAAAAAAAAATTGTGTTTATACAAAGAGGAGAGAGAATGACATACCTTGCTTCTATAGACTATCGTCATATGTCTTGGTTGTTGCAGATCTTGATTTCTAGCTCTAGTGCTTGCAACATGCTTATTTCACATAAGAAACAAACAAACACCAACCTCTTTCTTCTCCTAGTGTTAGAAATCGCTAATTTGATTCAGATATAACTTGATCTATTCAATACAAGATCACATCTCAACATTCATGAGAATAACATCAATATTTAAGGGGAAAAACAATGATATATTCATTAACATATAGAAAATACATCAAACATCATACCTTGGATGTCAAAGAATTCTACTTTTCTCCTTGCTCCTAGCTCATCCTCGCCTTCTCAATATCACTAGGAAATGTGACTGTGGTTGTTGTGACTGAATAAGCACTTCTGTAATTGGACAACATAAATTTTCAAATGATTCTTCCTCCTCAGGCACAATATTATGTAGATCCTTGGAAGAGGCATGGGAGAGCTTCTATATATTCTAGAACCCAATAGAAACTTGAATGACATAGGTTTGTAGGCTCATTCCATGAAGATACAACTCATCCATCACCCACCTCTTCGTATTTTTTTCATTTTATAGAGTTGTAGGGATCATCACTTGTTGCAATATAAATGACCAATGATGCTCATTTCATGTTATCTCATACATTCCACGCGACAACCCTAAAAAAATTTCAAATCCCGAGCAAGAAATGTGATTTAAACTTCATCTTTTGTCGGATTTCCTTCTTCCCTTGTAGGGTGTAAATTAAGGCTATAATAGATTCCCCCTAATGTGTGAAGTCAGTAAAGGAATGGATGCACGAAACACATTAAAATAAAATAGTGTTCATGTGAGGTAGCATGAAGAGAGAGAAAAGGGAGCCCGGAGAACAAAGAGTACATACAATCTAACGCCAAGGATGGAATCATATATTATAGACCATCCCCTAGGGATACATACTTAGACTTTGAAAATCATGGTTTTCAAACAATACATTGCAGATATGTGACATGAAGTGTAAGGCCACGGCCACAAAAGAATACATGATGGATCCATGGCATCAATAAGATCATGTCCATGAGATAATACAATGTGGATCTATGTCATGAATATAATCATAGCCACCAACAAATACAATGTGGATACATGACACAACATATATACATCATGAAGACAACGAGGAGTAAGGGAAGTGCCCTCGAAGTCTTCAAAGTACTCATTAATAAGTGATATATTCGATTGCAACTTGGGAGGGGATGTTATAAAGGAATGATGTGTCCACGAACCCAAGGTATTCATCCTAGACCCTGATGGTACAAATATATAACATGTGAATAGATGAGATGATGTCGAGCATGGTATATGTTGTTTGATTATTGGTCATTGATGTATACCATTAACAGAAACAAGAGAATCCACCTATGAGGAAGATGGACGCCAATGTACCTAGTACAATCTAGTGAGTGTGAATAGACGATCTGATGTCGATCAAAAGGATTCCTGCCACTAAGGACTAGAAGCTCCAAGGAACTAGTTGATTTCTAGATCCCTATCCTAGATAATGTGCTAAATTCGATAGAAAGAGATCCATCGAAGGAGATCCTGAATGTATCACCCATAAATCAACATGAAACACACATTGAGAGATGATGTGAAGAGAGAGCATCACCAAGTACAACTGAAATAGGGATGGTCGACTCAAAATTCAACAAAACAATAGATGGTTGACTCAGGCTTAAAATTCTCTTGAAAATATAGCACGACACAATGGTAACTGAGTAGCAAGACACAAGAGCTTGGTGAATATAGTGCAACAATGCAAGAGACATTGAATAACTCTCCATGATGACTGGAAGAGTAACCATCCAGAGGAGTATCTTTGACTTATATTACCAATATGACTCAAAGGCAAGATAAAACCCAACTATATGATGAGGTCTCAAATAGGTGTCATGTTCAAGGGAAACTCAACTGATGATGCCCTTTCGAGAATATACCAATGGTAAAAAAAAACAGCTCTTTTTATTTTATTTTTTATTGTATTTTGTCTCCTTCATGGTTTAATGAGAATGAAAGAAGGGCATAAGTATGCTCGGTATGTATCTTTTTCGTTTCGTTTTATGAGTCCCAAAAAGAGATAAAAGTGTACTCGATATTTTATTTTTTGTGTCCTTTTATGAGTCTGAAAAAGAGATAAAAGTATAATTGTCTGGAGAGAACAAGTGGTTGAATGACATGATCCTACGTTTCAAGTGCATGGAACTAACCTAAGAAAGATGAATGCAAATGGTACTAACAAGGGAAATCCACTCTTAGAATATGTTCTCTCCATGGGTAGATGTATTTGAAACAGAGGCCAAATAATGCAATAAGTCGATGGTCAAAAGACACTCCAATAGCGGTAAGCGGGATTTGGGAAAACAACAATGCAATGACGGGATGGGTGACGTAAGCATAAAATGCATAGGCGACCATTAAGAAACAATACAAAGGTGGGAATCCCCATGAGATATGGTCAGAATGCAGATGAGGATAGAGGAATGAATCTCAATCACGAAGTCATGGCATGGATACAAGAGGGCTCTTGGTCCTATGGGAAATCACAACATGGGCACCAAATAAGAATTTGGGTGATAACTGGGGTACCCATGGAGGGTAGGCACTATGGAACAAGAAACTGTATGAAAAAATGAAATGGCTAATGTCACAACGTGACAGGATTGAACCTAAGGAAAAGTGATTCTAGAATGAACGATTAATAATGCAAGACAATTAATGAAGGGAAAAACCTATCCCTATATGCTAGTTTGGTAGCACGTACCTCAAGTTCAGTGGAAGTCGCCATCTTCATAAAAAAAATCTTGTAATCCTATTAACATGTGGAAGCTAGATGTCAGGGTCAATTTAATTAAAAATGGAATTTAAAATATCAATAATATCATAAAATTATATAAAACCCAATTAGGTGGTCTCAATGAGAAAAAACTCTTTTTATTCCCCCAAAAAGTTATAAAAGGAAACTTACCATGGTAAAACATTCATTCTTCATTTTCAAAGAGAGATGAGTGGAGATCTTGTGGAGAAAAACCTACTCCAAGTGTGGGTGTCTAGAGCTCATTATGGTGTATTTTCGCAACCATTCAACTCGCCTTCTATTCCAGGTAAAATATATGAACCCCTTCTTCATTTTCCTTATCCTTTTCATAGGATTTGTTGAGGAAATGGGCAGCCCAAAATCCCGATTTTGTAGCGGATGAGAGAGTGCCAAGTAGGAAATGGTTTTACAAGGTTGTCTCATGACTCCCTAGTGGTGTCAGACAACTCATCACGTGATGCTAGCAGGTCATCACATGATGACCGTGGTATGTACCCTATATCGGTAGAACACAGGAAAGGGTTTTGAGGTTTCCCTTTGATGGGATTGGCCACCGATAGATTTTTCCGTTGACATTTTTCATTTTTTTTTTTGTTTCGTAGATGTATAGGTAGACATAAAATATGATCTAGTGGAAGGAAAGAGCCCCTGAGGTGGATGAGTTTTTTTCTCAGGCAAATGTGGCTACCTTGGCAGCTTTCAAAGATTGTGGGTTATTGAAGTTATTATGATTCCCACTACTAGGGTCCCACAAGTACTTTCCACATACATTGGTTCAATATTGGGAACCCGACCAAGAATGTTTCATTATCCAGGGGAAGGTAGTGCAGTAGGATATGGATGATATTTGTTTATGTACTAGTTTTTTCGAAAGGGGAGTGCCATGGTGAGTGGATTATATACCAGGTGGAAATGATCGCTCTATGATGGACTAAATTGAGCAATATTGTCAATATGGATCACACTAGTCAAGTTCCAAGATTTCGATCCATGATATATTTGAGTTGAAGTTTGATTTCTTGGGAACTGTGAAAGATCCATTTTTTTCATTGAATGCTCATCAATTTATAGCATGATCCCTTGTTGGTTTGATCATTGGTATGAAAATCACATTTTTCATCTCCTTGACTACATTATTCGGGAATCTCTGTCTTGATTGGGACTGGTATATTTTCTTTGTACAAGGAATATTTGGTCTCCCACTGCCATATTTTGGCTTTATCTTGCCTCAATCCTCAACCCACAATGTACTTCTAGATACCCCTACATTTTGTGAAAAATAACAACAACAAGAAACAATTGTTTACATGTACTGATCTAGGTGGATCATCTCAAAATTTGATAGATTTAAAGTATTCAAAATGAAAAGTAAATCTTACAAAGTGGAAGATCTCGTCAGCATCTTTCCGGTGACGTTTGTTTTAGGAAAAACAGCCTCCAGATGAAGAAGATATCAGCAGTTGAAGTTTTGTCAAAGATGGTTAAAATGGTGAAAAATGGTTGGGAAAAAAAAGGGGGTGGTCAAGGGCTTAGCCCTTGACCTTTCCAACACCGAGCCCCCCCCCCCTTGNGGTATTTAAATGTTATCAAAAACATGCAATATATCCAAAGTCACGCCCAAACCATATGTTAAAACATACCATATAAAACACGCCCAAACCATATGTTAAAACATATCATATAAAACATGCCCAAAGCATATGTTAAAACATACCATATAAAACGCGCCCAAACAATATGTTAAAACATACCATATAAAATGCGCCCAAACCATATGTTAAAACATATCATATAAAACGTGCCAACCATATGTTAAACATACCATATAAAACGCGCCAACCATATGTTAAACTATATGCATATGCGGTGGGAGGAGAAGCCCGTGGGTTTGACCCCGGGACTTCTGCCCCCATAACCACCATATCTACCAATGCGCCACCACCATGGGACGTGGTAAGAAGTGGTGAGGTAAGCTTAAAAAATGACGATATTGGAGGGATTTGGATAGGCGCATGGCCTATGGCCATGCCCCCTTTTTTTTGGTTTTTCTCATTATTTAAATGAGCAATGGGCACGGATCCTGAGAAGGGGAAGTTTTGATGCAGGTAGAGACTGGCACATAGCCTGAGGTGTTTTTTCACAGTGAATGAGGTGGTTTTGCACACGTACCGAGGTGGTTTTGAACACAACTCGAGGTGAATTTACACGTAGATCGAGGTGGTTTTGCACACAGATTGAGGTGGTTCTGGATTTGCATGCATCCCGAGGCCATACGCACTGTACAAATCAGTGGCAGATTTTGGGAATTGTGCCAAGAAGGGCATTCTGAGTTTAGTTTTTGAAATATATTGAGTTTATACTCAAAAGCCTCGGTTTTTCGCAAGGATTCCAGATCTAGCTTCAATTTTTGCATTCAGGCATACAGACAGAAAAGTGCTCATAGAATCTTCTATATACACAGAAAGGTATCCATGTTCATACTTAAAAGTCTCATAATTTCATCTTGCAGGTGTTGTTGAAGTCTGTTACTGTATATGACATATAGAAATCATAAGTCACTTTGTAAGCATTTGAATACTTAATCTATTGGCCTTCCCATTTTGAAAGTGGCCTGGAGACATAGCCAGGGGGTCTGATGAGCTTCGTTACTAATTCTTGTTCATAGATGGTTTGCTTACATGTTTATGTGCTCATGTGCTTGATGGATGTTCTTTAATTTTGCATTAGTAAGGTGGTTAACAATTAGAAATTCACATGCAAATAATGGTTAAAAGATCTTGAATTTTAGATCAAGTTAAATTTCAGATCAAGTTGGTATTAGAGCGAGGTTAAACATTGCTTTGTGAGTTGATGTTAACAAGATCCAAGCTTCAGCATGGTGAAGGAGAACTTGAAGAGTTTGATCCAGAGATTGGATCAAGAAGAGGAGGGATGTCTTCACCAAAAGGAGAAGAAGCAGCTTCTGCTATCCCTTCTGAAGGGGAATTTCTGAAAGCTTTCATGAGAATGCAAATGATGGTAGAGGAGCTCTATCAAGATTGAAAGAAAGGTGAACAAGGTGGACCATCTCATATAGAAGATAAAAAAAAAGGAGGTGGTGAGGAATCCCTTAAAACCCCACCAACTTCTCCATCTCTTCTTGATGGTTCTATTCCTTCTCCATTTGAAAAACTAAAAACAAAAGTTGATCCTAATATGCATCTTTTAAAGCTTGATATTAATTTTGAATTACCTATGTATAATGGAGAGCTTAATGCTGAAAAAATGGACAATTGGATCCATCAAATTGAATTTTATTATAGGATTCAAAAGTTTACTGAAGATGCTGTTAAAATTCAGTTGGCTTCTCTTCGAATTGGAGGGACTGCTCTCATTTTGTGGGAGAGCAGATCTCAAGAGGATCTTGCCACAATAGGCAAAATCGTTTCCTCTTGGTATGAGTTCATTCCAGCACTTCAAAAACAATTTTATCCATTTAAGGGTATATGCAGCAAGCTATGATGGATTGGCAAAATTTGAGACAAAGTAAGGGACAAAGTGTGCAAGAATACACACAAGAATTTCGTAAAAGAGCATTGGTACTTGGTATACCTCTCTACACTTAGGAAACTCTTCTCAAATATATAGGAGGATTGCATACTTATTTACGTCATATAATATTGATTTTTAATCCAACTAACCTTGACGAGGTGTGTGTTCAAGCAACTCACATTGAGTCAAAAGGGAACAATGTTCATGATGTTTCTTTAGCTGAATTCGTCCAAGCAAAAGAAGGCAAGGAAAAGTGGAAAGTTAAACATGCAACTACAATGAAGAAGGGTGATGAGAGACATACGTGCTTGCATTTTCAAAAGCAAGGGCATGAAGAGGTAAAGTGTTGGAAGCTACATCTTGAAATGAAACCAAAGTGGTTTAAGGATCGGAAGGGGAAGCAAACAACCACGATTATCATTGAGGACCTTGGATCAGATTCTGAGGACGAAACAAAGATAACAATCGTAGGTGTGAAAGGTAAATCTATTGTTG
>JASDQU010242975.1:53397-63604 GCA_032191745.1 Picea mariana
CCCCTTATTCCTTTGATCCACCTTTCTTTTCATCTTATCTTCCAAATCTTTTTGAAAAGTTCATCTTCCCCTTTGTTTCTCATATAGACACTTAGTGCGTCTTATGGTTTCTTCCAACATCTTAGGGTCATCATACTATATCTTTTCATCGATAAATTAGGATAACCCACTCAATTACCTTTTAATTTTCACTTGCTCATCCTTGATAAAAGGAACATATTTTAGCATCTCTAAAGATATCGTTTTCTACTCGTCTATTGTCATGTTCCCCACCTTGAGTTTGAAGAACTCTTTCATTTTCCTATCATAGTAGCGCTTGGTTAAGTATTTCTTTTGGAAATACCTCTTGAATTCAGTCCAAGTCACTTTCTTCTCATCAATGTGTTGCACTTGCACATACTGATCCCACCACATTGATGCTTTCCCCTTGTGCTAATAAATATAAATTATTCCTTCTTCCTATGCAGAATAATTATGCAGCAAGAAGAACTTCCTCATACCCAATAACCAAGTCTCCACATATTCATCCTTCTTTTGGTCACCATCAAAGGTAGGAGGCTTAATATTATTCATCTATCCCTATAGTTCATCCACCCAAGTCCTTCTCTTATGATTTCTAACAGGAGATGGACTCGTGCTACTGTGCGCTTTCCTGAAATAATGCTTACTAACACTTATTTCTTCTCTTCTTTTCTCATCTTGAGACCTGGGAATTCTTGATCTACTCGAATTTGTCCCCTTATCCATATTATTTTCTATTCTTTCCATACTTTGCATCAATTTGACATTGAAGTGATCTTATTGCGCCTTGGCTCTCATAAGCCTTTCATTATCATCCTTATAGCTCTGGACATCTTTCTGCAATCCCTTTATGGTTTTAGCTAAATTCATGTGCTCCTCCTTGGATTCTGTACCATCAAAACCCAAGATGATAGACAAATATCCAAATTCATGATCAAGACTATATTTTATCCTTCTGCACTGATTCTATCTTGCTCTAATCGTTGATAATTATAAGCAATGTGCAGACAACAAGATTTGTTAGATGAATTCATGAGACAACTTCATGAAAAATTTGCATTATCTTGTCAGAATTGTTCTTTCTAAAGCTCATGCATGCACTAATATTCAACATACACCAATGCGTGTTGTCATTTTTTAACGTGTACACCGTGTATCAATAATGCACATGCACCACAAATTTGTCCTGTGCAATCCCAAAACTTTAGTGTGCACACCCACAAACCATTGTTTACTACGTAGTTCTAGTGCCACACTCGACAATAGCATAAACTTAGAGTTCACATATGTGCATTCCTACTTGATGTGCACCATGGCCACACTGCAATTCTAAATTCGGCCCATGCAAGTTTCGTGTTGAAACTAGAGCTCTACAAATTTTGTTAAATTCTGGCCCATAGAAGTCCAGTGTTGAACCAATGGATCTGATACCATAATGTAACATCCCCAACCACCTCAGGCTGGGCCACAACACCCAACCTCAAATTCTGTAGCTTTGATTCAACCAAACTGTAACATCCCCAACATACTACTAAGCAATGTTAGTCTAAAATTTCACTGTGCATATTCTACTCTACACCTAAGTCCACACAACATCACTTGAAGTAATGTGCTCATCCCAAACTTGAGTCATGCCACACAACTTATAACAAAGGAAGAAACATTCTCCTTTTAACACAGTCTTAAGCAACATAAGTAACTCAAACAACTACGCACTAGAGTACTGATCCCACAGAACAAACATGCACAAAACAATGTTTGCTTCATGCGCTAATTCTGATTATGTTGTGCGTGAATTCTACTTTCTTGAATCACATACATGAAAATCTAGTCTATTATGCACACATGTTACTTTCTTGCGCACCCAACCACCCAATCCTCTTCTTGAAGGCTCATAACCGAAAACACAAGTTTAACTTAACAATCAAAGTTATCATCAACTAACATACTCATTCACAACTACAAATATAGGCTATAAGAACCATTCTTACATGTGCAAGAAACATTAAACAATGTAACAAAAACTACTTATATGCAACTAAATACAATAATTCTCCCATATTAAGCATAGACAAATATGCACATAGTAAACAAGACAAGCACATGAGAAACAATTATCTTTTATATAAGTCACCAACTGCACACATAACTCGGATGTTCCTCCCATCCATAAACTATTTTGATCATAATATTTCAACAACTGATCACCCTCGACCCGGGGCTTAACTCCACCATGAAAAAAATGGTTCCTAGTGACAAGCTAAGGACTAATTCTCAATAGAATTTCTCAGTCCCAGGTGTCCGCTACTGAAATTAGCTGATAGTCCCTCATTTCCCATGCATTTATTACACCCAAGAACGTGTTCCCCTTCTCTTCTTAATAGTCCTTCATTTTCCCCACTTCCCTTCCCAAGGTTACCAACAATAGGTCGGATAGGAAGTCTTTGAGCCCTACAACTAATTCTTAGTGCACCAGGGAAAAAATCTTATCAAAACTCTCACCGGGAGAGTATGCTCACAAGTCTGAAAACCACTTCACAACAACCAATATCTCACCCAAAGAGAGACTGCTCACAGATTTCAACCTGTCTCCTCGATAGTAAAACTTTGGTTACAACCCCTCAATTCCTTACAAGCTTCTATGTGAAGATAAGGTAATAATTATATTTTCCATATAGTCTAACCCCTTTCTACTCGTGAGAGCCTACCAAAAACATGAATCCTTCCCCGAATATTGGATAATGCAATAATGCCCAAAATAGACTAAGGCCAATAATATTTATTGCATGCCTTAAAATTGACACTTGTCACCTTTAGAGGTAGCTTTAAGACACTTGGTGATCCGTTCCCTACCTTCGAGAACTTCGGATAAAATAATTATCTAACATTACACTTTTCTAGAAAATATTATTAAAATATTCCCCAAGATTTACAACTCACCCACTTTTCCCTTTTCTGGTGGAGTTAGCACCCCATCAATTTTCGTCCGAGTCTGTCTGCACATAGTGATGTAATATTAAATTAATAACCATGATTATATTTACATGGATAGGTGCACTGGCCTATCTACATTTCGACTCACCAGCCTCATAATCATATAGGCTCTCTAGTATCAATACATATCCAGTCATATCTATATATATATATATATATATAACTTAGTTCTGCTATCACTTCCAATCATTACTATGCACTTACCCAAGTGCACACAACATAGTGCAATGTGCGCATTTACCCAAGTGCGCGCAACACACACAAAATGTGCACACCCTATCTTTGATAATACTTTTTCGTGCACTACTCAAATGCTTGCAACACCAAAACTCGATGCCAATGGCGCACTAGCCTAAATGTACAATAAATTTACACTTTGCTCGAATGGGTTTTGGATCAGGGACATTAAAAGATTCTTACATTTCTTTCAAATTTGAGGAAAAACTTGAAATGCCCATGTATGGTGGAAAAATTAATGTTGAAGTCTTGAATAACTGGTTATAATAAATGTATGTTTACTTTGGTCCCTATCAAATCCAAGAAACATAACAACTTTCCTTTTCCCATTTCAATATGACCAGACATGCTCTGATGTGGTTGGAGAGTTATGAGGATGCACTGAGGATAGGAAAAAATCCCACTATTACGAAATTGTAGGACCTCAATGCATTGTTAAATTCACAATTTTATCCCATAGGCTATGAATATGAGAACCTCATGAAGTGGCAATAGCTTCAACAATTACATGGACAATTAGTGAAATAATACACTTCTCATCTTAGGAGGTAACCCATTATGTTAGGTATCTCTTTGGAAGAGACGTGAGTGGTAGTGAAGTGCCTTAGAGAAATTTCTAGCCATATTTGAAGAAAAATGTTGCTTCATGGTGTCAATATCATAGACAAGTTGAGACAAAAGGCTCTCTATGTTGATTTGGAATCCAAGAATGGGAAGCAACACATGGGCCAAGAAGAAACTAGCAAGAGAATAGATAAAAGACGTTATCCACAACAAAAAAAAGGAGGGACCCTAATAGGCATTTTAGACATTGTGATGTGGATGGGCACATGGAAGAGAAGTGATGAAAACTTCATATAGAATTGCATCCAAAGTGGATAAAATCCAAGAGGAGATAAAAGAAAGCTACAGAGATAAAATACATTTTAGAAAGCACCTTTGATTTGGACAAATTTGTAGTTTGCACCACATTTCAGTGTATCATGGTGAGTAGAGATAAACATGCACTATTTCAAATCAAAGTTGAAGTGAAGAATGTGATGGTAAATGCTCTATTTGACAGTGATTCTCAATGTAATATAGTTTTTGAAACATTACTTGATGAGCTTGGAATAGAAACTTATCATCAAGTGTAGCAAAGTTCACTATTATGGTTGGAAGGGAAAATTGTTATGAGAATCACTTGGATATGTAAAATCAAGTTTGTCATTAGTTATAGCTACGTTGATGAAGTAGAATGTAAAGTTTCACCATTAGACGTATGTGGAGTGATGTTTGGTATCCCATACCTATGGGATAGGGATGCTAGCTTCTACAAGAGAGAGAAAAAATACTGCTTGGCCAAGCGTGGCAAGGCATACTTCATCAAAGTACATCGAGAGTGAGAAACAATAACTCCTCTAACAACAAAATAGGGAATACAAGAAGGAAACAAGAAACCTTCGTCAACAATGGAATAGTGGTTATGGAGGAAAATGGAGGCCCTATTCCTTCCTCTTCTTAATCGTCTGAATTTTGGGAACCAAAATCCTACAAATGGAAAGGTGTGATATGATTTAGAACGTCACCGAACTTTTTAATAAACACTTGGTTGTTTTAACTCTTATAAATTTATAATAAGAATCTAATTGTTTTTCATTATTTTATTTTGTCTTTTTTTTATAGCTAAATTGGATGTGGAAATGAACCATTGTGATGGTTGGCCTTCCAAAGTTATCCCATTGAAAATTGAAGTCTATAGTGAAGGGGCATCAAACAAGATATTAAAAGAGAATTTGGGAAGCTTGAAGGGTAGAGATGAGAGCTTGAAGAGTGCAACCTTCATGAATATTGATGGACGAATGAGTCAAGGATCCTATTCATGATGAACCAAGGTGTTTTTGAGCCATGGCCATCTACAATTTTGGTCTGCTAGTGAGTAACGATTCATGAAATTTTGAGCATGCGTATCTCCTGACTTTGTAATGAATTCCTCGAGCATAATAAATATCTACTAGTTCTAGTTTTCCTTGTTCTAGTTTCTTGTGTGTAATCTACTCTATGGAGGCTAATTGTGGATTTGGTTAAATTTTGATTTCCTGGGAACTATGAAAGCTCCATTTATTTCATTGAATGCTCATCAATTTATATCATGATCCCCTGTTGGTTTGATCATTGGTATGGAAATCACATTCTACAACTCCTTGACTACATTATTGAATTAATGGGCATTTTTCACAGTCAAATAATTGTGTGCAGAAATCTTTCTCTTGCTTGGGACTATTATGTTTTATTTTTACAAGGAATAGTTGGTCTACCATATTTTGGCTCTATCTTGCCTCAATCCTCAACCCACAATGTAATTCTAGCTACCCCTACATTTTGTGAAAAATAACAACAACAAAAAACAATTGTTTACATATACAATTCTCATCCCGTGTATCACCCCACATTTGGCCCATTGTTATTGGGGAAATATCATGAGTATGGTAAGTTGGATCTGCCTATTAATCCTAGTCAGACAGTGGGACTATAATTCTAATGGTTTCCTTAGATCTAAAAAAAAATTGTGTTTATACAAAGAGGGGAGAGAATGGCATACCTTGCTTCTATAGACTATCCTCATATGTCTTGGTTGTTGCAGATCTTGATTTCTAGCTCTAGTGCTTGCAACATGCTTATTGCACACAAGAAACAAACAAACACCAACCTCTTTCTTATCCTAGTGTTAGAAATCGCTAATTTGATTCAGATATAACTTGATCTATTCAATACAAAATCAGATCTCAACATTCATGAGAATAACATCAATATTTTAGGGGAAAACCAATGATATATTCATTAACATCTAGGAAATACATCAAACATCATACCTTGGATGTCAAAGAATTCTACTTTTCTCCTTGCTCCTAGCTCATCCTCGCCTTCTCAATATCACTAGGAAATGTGACTGTGGTTGTTGTGACTGAATAAGCACTTCTGTAATTGGACAACATAAATTTTCAAATGATTCTTCCTCCTCAGGCACAATATTAACCTTCATTATGTAGATCCTTGGAAGAGGCATGGGAGAGCTTCTATATATTCTATAACCCAATAGAAACTCGAATGCCATAGGTTCGTAGGCTCATTCCATGAAGATACAACTCATCCATCACCCACCTCTTCATATTTTTTTCATTTTATAGAGTTGTAGGGATCATCACTTGTTGCAATATAAATGACCAATGATGCTCATTTCATGTTATCTCATATATGCCACGCGACAACCCTAAAAAAATTTCAAATCCCGAGCAAGAAATGTGATTTAAACTTCATCTTTTGTCGGATTTCCTTCTTCCCTTGTAGGGTGTAAATTAAGGCTATAATAGATTCCCCCTAATGTGTGAAGTCAGTAAAGGAATGGATGGACAAAACACATTAAAATAAAATAGTGTTCATGTGAGGTAGCATGAAGAGAGAGAAAAGGGAGCCCGGAGAACAAAGAGTACCTACAATCAAACACCAAGGATGAAATCATATATTATAGACCATCCCCTAGGAAGACATACTTAGACTTTGAAAATCATCGTTTTCAAACAATACATTGCAGATATGTGACATGAAGTGTAAGGCCATGGCCACGAAAGAATACATGATGGATCCATGGCATCAATAAGATCATGGCCATGAGACAATACAATGTGGATCTATGTCATGAATACAATCATAGCCACCAACAAATACAATGTGGATATATGACACAACATATATACATCATGAAGACAACGAGGAGTAAGGGAAGTGCCCTCGAAGTCTTCAAAGTACTCATTAATAAGTGATATATTCAATTGCAAGTTGGGAGGGGATGTTATAAAGGAATGATGTGTCCACGAACCCAAGGTATTCATCCCAGACCCTGATGGTACAAATATATAACATGTGAATAGATGAGATGATGTTGAGCATGGTATATGTTGTTTGATTATTGGTCATTGATGTATACCATTAACAGAAACAAGAGAATCCACCTATGAGAAATATGGACGCCAATGTACCTAGTACAATCTAGTTAGTGTGAATAGACAATCAGATGTCGATCAAAAGGATTCCTGCCACTAAGGACTAGAAGCTCCAAGGTACTAGTTGATTTCTAGATCCCTATCCTAGATAATGTGATAAATTCAATAGAAAGAGATCCATCGAAGGAGATCCTGAATGTATCACCCATAAATCAACATGAAACACACATTGAGAGATGATGTGAAGAGAGAGTATCACCAAGTACAACTGAAACATGGATGGTTGACTCAAAATTCAACAAAACAATAGATGGTTGACTCAGGCTTAAAATTCTCTTGAAAATATAGCACGACACAATGGTAACTGAGTAGCAAGATGCAAGAGCTTGGTGAATATAGTGCAACAATGCAAGAGACATTGAATAACTCTCCATGATGACTGGAAGAGTAACCATCCAGAGGAGTATCTTTGACTTATATTACTGATATGACTCCTAGGCAAGATAAAACCCAACTATATGATGAGGTCTCAAATAGGTGGCATGTTCAAGGGAAACTCAAATGATGATGCCCTTTCGAGAATATACCAATGGTAAAAAAAACCAACTCTTTTTATTTTATCTTTTATTGTATTTTGTCTCCTTCATGGTTTAATGAGAATGAAAGTAGGGCATAAGTATGCTCAGTATGTATCTTTTTCCTGTCCTTTTATGCGTCCAGAAAAGAGATAAAAGTGTACTCGATATTTTATTTTTTGTGTCCTTTTATGAGTCTGAAAAAGAGATAAAAGTATAATTGTCTGGAGAGAACAAGTGGTTGAATGACATGATCCTATGTTTCAAGTGCATGGAACTAACCTAAGAAAGATGAATGCAAATGGTACTAACAAGGGAAATCCACTCTTAGAATATGTTCTCTCCATGGGTAGATGTATTTGAAACAGAGGCCAAATAATGCAATAAGCCGATGGTCAAAAGACACTCCAATAGTAGTAAGCGGGATTTGGGAAAACAACAGTGCAATGATGGGATGGGTGACGTAAGCATAAAATGCATAGGCGACCATCAAGAAACAATACAAAGGTGGGAATCCCCATGAGATATGGTCAGAATGCAGATGAGGAGAGAGGAATGAGGCTCAATCATGAAGTCATGGCACGGATACAAGAGGGCTCTTGGTCCTATGGGAAATCGCAACATGGGCACCAAATAGGAATTTGGGTGATAACTAGGGTACCCATGGAGGGTAGGAACTATGGAACAAGTAATTGTATGAAAAAATGAAATGGCTAATGTCACAACGTGACGGGATTGAACCTAAGGAAAAGTGATTCTAGAATGAATGATTAATAATGCAAGACAATTAATGCAGGGAAAAACCTATCCCTATATGCTAGTTTGGTAGCATGTACCTCAAGTTCAGTGGAAGTCGCCATCTTCATAAAACAAATCTTGTAATCCTATTAACATGTGGAAGCTATATGTCAGGGTCAATTTAATTAAAAATGGAATTTAAAATATCAATAATCTCATAAAATTATATAAAACCCAATTAGGTGGTCTCAATGAGAAAAAACTCTTTTTATTCCCCCAAAAAGTTATAAAAGGAAACTTACCATGGTAAAACATTCATTCTTCATTTTCAAAGAGAGATGAGTGGAGATCTTGTGGAGGAAAACCTACTTCAAGTGTGGGTGTCTAGAGCTCATTATAGTGTATTTTCGCAACCATTTAACTCGCCTTCTATTCCAGGTAAAATATATGAACCCCTTCTTCATTTTCCCTATCCTTTTCATAGGATTTGTTGAGGAAATGGGCAGCCCAAAATCCCGATTTTGTAGCGGCTGAGAGAGTGCCAAGTAGGAAAGGGTTTTACAAGGTTGTCTCATGACTCCCTAGTGGTGTCTGAAAACTCATCACGTGATGCTAGCAGGTCATCACATGATGACCGTGGTATGTACCCTAGCTCGGTAGAACACAGGAAAGGGTTTTGAGGTTTCCCTTTGATGGGATTGGCCACCGATAGATTTTTCCGTTGACATTTTTCATTTTTTTTTTGTTTCGTAGATGTATAGGTAGACATAAAATATGATCTAGTGGAAGGAAAGAGCCCCTGAGGTGGATGAGTTTTTTTCTCAGGCAGATGCGGCTACCTTGGCAGCTTTCAAAGATTGTGGGTTATTGAAGTTATTATGATTCCCACTACTAGGGTCCCACAAGTACTTTCCACATACATTGGTTCAATATTGGGAACTCGACCAAGAATGTTTCATTATCTAGGGGAAGGTAGTGCAGCAGGATATGGATGATATTTGTTTATGTACTAGTTTTTTTGAAAGGGGAGTGCCATGGTGAGTGGATTATATACCAGGTGGAAATGATCGCTCTATGATGGACTAAATTGAGCAATATTGTCAATATGGATCACACTAGTCGAGTGCCAAGATTTTGATCCATGATATATTTGAGTTGAAGTTTGATTTCTTGGGAACTGTGAAAGATCCATTTTTTTCATTGAATGCTCATCAATTTATAGCATGATCCCTTGTTGGTTTGATCATTGGTATGAAAATCACATTTTTCATCTCCTTGACTACATTATTGAATTAATGGGCATTTTTCGCAGTCAAATAACTATGTGCGGGAATCTCTGTCTTGATTGGGACTACTATATTTTCTTTGTACAAGGAATAGTTGGTCTCCCACTAGCATATTTTGGCTTTATCTTGCCTCAATCCTCAACCCACAATGTAGTTCTAGATACCCCTACATTTTGTGAAAAATAACAACAACAAGAAACAATTGTTTACATGTACTGATCCAGGTGGATCATCTCAAAATTCGATAGATTTAAAGTATTCAAAATGAAAATTGAAGCTTACAAAGTGGAAGAGCTCGTCAGCAGCTTTCCGGTGACGTTCATTTTAGGAAAAACGGCCTCTAGATGAAGAAGATATCAGTAGTTGAAGTTTCGTC
>JASDQU010242975.1:85583-98946 GCA_032191745.1 Picea mariana
ACTTGACTACAAGCAAATTATGATCTAAGTAAACTGCAAAAACTTATGAAATAAACGACTTTTCCTTGGCTAATAATGCAGAAACACACTCTTCAACCAAACAAGAAAATGAAAAGAGATTTTTTATTTATTTAAATGCTTGATAAAGAAAAAAGGAAAAATACCAACAAGAAAACACCAAGAAAAACAATTCTGGCCTAATCACATATCGCAAAGAATCAATTCAACAAATCACACACTAGCAATTTTAAAAAATGACTCTCACACTTGTCTAAAATCCCTAAAAAAAAAGTATTTTTTTATGATAACTTTTTAAATGAGAAAAAACAAGCTAAGGGTAAGATTAATCCTAAGCTACTAACTACTAAGACAAAGATTCAAACACTTGAGAGGTATAATTCTTATCAAGGGAAAGGATGACTGCCTTACCCTCAACAAAAAGTATCCTGTACAAGCATGCCACTGTTAATCTAACAACAAGTGTGTGAACGCGATCTGTATAGAGACAGAGGGTGTGTACACACAGGCTAACCTTGTACAAGCCGCGTGTATATCTAAACTCTGAGAAAAAACAAAAACAGACAACCCAGACTAGGAAGAGACCACTGATATCGATAACCAGGATCCCTTGAAGGATTGGACACTCTCTTTAATAGAAAAAGAAAATAATTTAAGGAAAAATCATAAAGCAAAACAATCTGAGATAAGACTGCAAACAACCAAGACTTAGACAAAATTCCATAAAACCCCTGAGAATGTCTGATTCTGACAGGGAAGAGGGTGACTGCCTCAAAAATTCTCTGGGCTCTACATGCTACTGCTACTTCTTCAACTAGCATTCACATGGGGGCTGTAAGAGAGTAGGGCGCAGGTACACTCATGTAGACCTTATGTAGGCCATGTGTACCTCTGTGGGTCTCGACAATACACAATCAAGCAAATTAGAGAAAGCTGGTATGGAAAACCAGACTCTCTGCTAGCTCAGACTTTACAAAAACTAAAAAAAAAACNAAGAAAAACCAGTCTTTTTCTAAAAACTACCCAAAAAAAATAAAAATTCCAAGAACCCTAGAGACTTCCCCAGTACGGTCGCCAATTCTGTTGTGAGGGAAATCTCCTTACGAACTAGAAAATAGGGTTATGCTTTGCATGCAGATATGACCAAGAGAAAATCTACTTTCTACCTTCATCCCTAGACTTAAATCCTATTTCTTTTCAGTAAAACATGGCTAGATCAACCTACCTCATTCCAAGCGTTTGATGTTGATCCCTTTTTGCACTTGATCACTTGGTCACAGTTCTCCTTCCCAATTCTGACCTAAATACAAGACAAGAAACAACTACACATGCATCTTACCTATAGACTAACAAGTTAGAAATTCAAACATGTACTTAACAAATTATGAATAACTCATGAATTGGGACGAGAAAAGAATTTTTTGTATTACCTTGAATGAGTCAACTTACAAAAAGTCGAGACCGACCACTGCTCCGTGAACCTGATCCTAGGATCCTCTTCAACTTTCCTCCAACTTCTTTTCTTTGTATCTCTTCTGACACAAGGATGGCTAAAGGGTTGGGACAATGGGAATATGCAAATGGGCAGAGTTTCTTTGCTATATTTTTTTTTCCTCCAAATGCGACCCCTAGCCCTTCTTTTATAGGCTAGAAGAAGCTAGGTATTTGGATGAACCCTCGGCCATGCATGGCCAGGAGTTTCAGTTAAATCACCCAAAGCTGTGTGTTTCATAGACAACTTTCCTTTTTTCATGCTTTTGTCGGTCCACGCGAGCTGTTTGAGGTCAGCTAGCGTGTACACGCGTGCAATAATGGAGTAGGGCACGTGGGCCTTTATAAAAGAGGATTTTTAAAGAGTTGTTCAACAGTGCTTTGGAAAAGAACGGATATGAGATGGCCTGATGTCAGGTAAGCATGTATGGTGCAATTTAGGGTTATAACAGTTTCCTGTGGCCCGATCGCCTCAAATGACCCTTATTGGTCAAGTATTCACTGTAACGGTGGAAGTGTTGGTCCAAATTAACCGGTGGTAGGCCTTGAATCTTTTGCGACCGACAGAGCTCTTGATCTTCCACTGTGTGAGAAGATCAATGAGACAGTAAGGATTTTTATAACATTGAAGAAACTCGAATATGGAATCACCCTCTAGGTATACTCTACAAAACATGGTCTGAAGTCTGCCCTAGGTACCACGGTATACCCCCAAAGTCACCTGTGTAAGTCCCTAAAATAAAGGCAACTAGGTTTCCATATCGCGAACATTCACCAGGAGGGTACAATCGATAATCGGGTAGAGCGCAATGAGCAGGGTAACTAAGCTCAAAACATACTGAGGGTATCAAAAGCAAGTGGTCCGAAATAAAACTAAGGACCTTGAATGGATTCGATATCCACAAAGCTTCATGGAAAATGTGACCAATAGTATCCTACGACAAGTCCATAATATGTGTTCCCCACTATGCTTGGTCTAGATTTGGAGGGGTTATCTCCGCTACCTTTCTGCACGTGACCTCGTGTTTAGCCCCTGTTTTAGAGGGGGGTCCCAGATAAATTTCAAATTTACTAGACTTTTTTCACCCCCTAGCACCGACTCCAATGTTTTTCTATAATCCTTGAAGAGTTTCCTCTCCAACCTAAATCAAGGCTCTGGCCTAGACTAGTTGATTGACCCTACAAACGTAAACACTAGTTGATTTTAAATTAGTGTTAATTTTAAATGGATTATTTTAAGTCAAGGAAACGAAATGAAACTAGTGGTGTGTTTTAAGAGACGAAGAAGGAGAAGCAAACGAAACTAAAAAGAAAATTACTTCCTTTTTTTTTACAATTAAATATTTGTAACTAACTCTTTAATCAACTTTTCATAACTACTTTTCTAAGATATTTTAAAGGAAAAACTAAAATGAAATTTCTCTCGACTATGAGCTACTTAATGTTCTAAGTAATCAGTAAAGAACTTAAGAAAATAAATATTTCTCCTAACAAGCAAAATAATCAACCCAACTACTTAACCAAACTAATAAATGAAAACTTTTTCTATTCTTTTTTTATGCTTCAAACAAGAAACTTGAAATAAATTCTTTTACTTTTACTTTAAAGAAAGCGAAAGGGGAAAAAGTGAAAAACAACCATACAAGAGTAAGAATTGACCTCTAGCCCACTACGGAACGCAGGGAGTCCCTAAAGACACCTAAAAGGCTGATAAAAAAGACTCGAAAACTTGCCCAATACCCTTCCGAAGTAAACAAAAGAAATCTTTTAAAAAGATAACCAAACTGACATCAAACCCAGGCTTCGACTATAAAAGCAGAGACATTGTACTTAATCAAGAAACCCTAAGAAGTTAGACTTCAATCAGGGAAGAGGTTGATTTTCCCTTCTTAAGGGAAACGCTTCTTGACGCAGGCACGTACCTGTGCTTAAGAAGCCTACATATGTACGCAAGTTGTCTAAATGCAGGGCGTGTATGTATGCATGCATACCCACTGAAGGTCACGTACACCTATGTAACTCCTAAAAAAATAAGACAAATATGTATAATAATAGGGCAGGTAGACCTGGTACAATGCCAACAGGTGATCAGATTCCCTTAAAGACTCAGCAGACTCAAAAATAAACTCAAAAGGTAAAAACCAATCAAACACCCATAAAATCCCCTAAAACCCTAGAGCTTTCCCCAGTATTTTCGCCAGTTCTGCTATAGCGGGAAAACCCCCCTATGGACTACAATAGGGTTCAACATGTAGCCAGATCTAACCATCTAAAATTCTCCTACTTTTTGTAACTACCCCAAATTTACCCCACATTCATGCATGAAATACAACGTGAACAGATCTGGTAACTCTACCTTTTACTCTGCACCCGGTGTCGATCCTTTCATGTTCGATTGCTCCACTGACTACAAGCCTCCTCCCAAGGCTGTCCTGCATTCAAAAATAGATAAACAGGGCACTACAAACATGCATCTCATATATGAATCATGGGTTGGATGTTACTATAAGACATAAATCAAACATAGATATTTAACACATCATATTTCCAGACAGAAAAAGTATTCCTTTTATTGATATCACAATGTTTACTTACAATGAGATCGACAACTACTCTGTGAACCTGGTCCAGGCTCCTCTTTACCAAGCTCCAACTGCACTTCCATGTATATTTCTTCTCTCACACTTCTTCTAGGGAAATGGCATAGGCTTATGATGGAGGAAAAAGGGCTAGAATGGGAAATTTTGATGCAAATCTCACAAGGTGGCTACAAATTCTTGGGGCAAGGAGGGGATGTGAAATGGGAAGAGTTTCACTGTTATTATGCTTCTCCTTGGAATGAGACCCCAAAACCTCCTTTTATATGACAAAAGGATGGTTATTTGGTTGGGTGACAAGCTATAGGCGGTGGGACAATTGGAAAACTACCCAATAGCCCGTAATCTCAACAAATTCCTTGCAACTTTTTAATTTTTTCAACTTGTGTGGGTATGCGCAGGATGTAATGGTGTAGCTAGTGTATGTACGTGATCTATAATGGTGCAACGAGCCTGTGTACGCGGATAGTAGTGGTGCAGGGTGCATACATATTCAAAAATAATGTTTTTAAGAAGAGCTACTCAGTGATGGCTTGGAAAAAATAGCAAGTAAGAGGGCCTGATGCCAGGTATGCATGTATGGTGCAATTTGGGGCTATAAAACTTTCTCTCCAAAACTTTTCATGTTCCCAAAACATATCTTTCTCCCAAAAATAGGCATGCACCCAAAATAGACTTTCTTCCCATAATAGGCTTACGCCAACAAGACATAAGAAGTTAGATGTCAAATGGCCTATATTTTTCACCATTCCTTTATATTCTCAACTCCAAATATTTCAAGAAATTCTTAAATTTCTAAGCATTCTCAAATTTGAATACCCATAACATTCTCATCTAAAGTTAAAATTATTTGATATGAACATGAATATCGTGGTCCTATAAGAGATCTATGAAATAATGTAGTCAAAGTTTGATTGTGACATCTCTAAAGAAAAATATAACATTTAAAAATTGTTATCCCTTTAAAGGATGTTTTATCAATGTTTCATTACAAGAGAAAGGAGTTGCCTCATTGGTACAATTCTTATACTAGGTTTTCCCTTCATCTTGGTACTTTTAATTTATCAAAACAATTACTTTTTACCAACACATTAGTCATTCTCATATATAATAGTCAATAAGAAAGTAGGCAGAAACACATGTAGTTAGATGTCAAATGGCCAAAGGACACAAGGAGTGGGTAGTGAGACCTACAAATATGGGATGGTCATAACTCTACAATTTTAAACTAGAGAAATAGGTATAGGTAGTGCAATCTTGACGGAAATACAAACAATTTTTGTTGTGCTTTATTTGTTTCTCAATCTTGTTTTCCTTGGATTTTGCAGGTGTGGCTCATGTAGCTTATCATGACCAAGAATGGAGAGTTCCTATCCATATGACCATTTCTTTGTATACCTTGGTTTTCATAGATTGAAATCCAAGTAGGTGTCAATGGAATTCATAAAGTATCTACTCGTTGCTATCTATGATCTATTAATGTATTTATATCCCTTTTTGGCATGCATGATGCAGATATGACCACTGAGATGATATATTTCAATTTATATGCATTGAGGAATTCTAGCCATATATATTCTCAATTGTTAAGTTGAGGCTAAGTGAGGATACACTTCAATTAGTCAATTCCTACTAGTTCAACTAGTTAAGGTGTGGGTTACATTTGTTAGGTGAACTGAGTTCAATACCCTTACAATGTGTTTAGTCAGGAGGAGATACCCAAAAATACAGCCATGTTAAGGGTTGGTGCGGCCTAGGCTAGGTGCAATCCCAAGGTGATTTTGATGACTCATATGCCCCTGGGTTGTGGTTTCTTATCGAATGGTTGAAATGTTGGCCTTGTAAGTGATGTACATTTTTAACACAAAAAAATGATATACACTTTATGTTGTCACAGTTTGTATATAATTCAAATCTCTTCTTGAGAAACCACATCTTTGTTTTTATGATATACGAGTTTCCTTTATTTTTTAAGTACCATGAATGAATACCAGTAATATTTGGTAGTTAAGTTAGGTTTGCATAAAAATTATTTGACATATTTTCATGTTTGTTTTCATGTGGATTTTAATGCATAACCAATGGACATAGTGACGATCTCTTCTATGTTAACCAGAGGGGGGATAAAAATCAATTTATATGACGATGAAAAATATCATGTCTAGTTAATAGTTGGGAATTTGCAATGAAAGTAAAGAATGAAATAGAATTTATCCAAAGGGAGAATTGAAGTGATCACAACAAAGTTTTCCCTAATTGAAGTTATAAAATTGAGAATAGGCATCTATTGCACTTCACTTGTTTATGACAATGAATTTTGAACAATAATGGTAATCAATGTTTTCAGTTATATAACCCTCAAGTGAAAAAATAGGCCTTCCATCCAATATAAATGCTTATTGTTTTACAAATCAACAGTTTACGTTCATATAAAAAATTGGGATGGTTTTGTCTCTTTAATTTTTGTTTGAATATGTTCTCATATTTTTTAGCATATCCACTATATTTTTTTTTCTTTTGTTTTCAAGACCAAACCTTCAATTTTTAATTATGCAAATTGTTAAAATTATGAAACATTGTTGGTTAGCATTTGAGTATTATAATTTTATTTTCTCATCATTAAGGATAGTTATATATTTTTCTTGAAAATAATGGTTCAATTCATTAGAAATCTTAGTATTATGAGGTTTCTAATAATGGTGGAAAATATGGCCGAAGGAGGTCCACATTGAACACTGGGTGTAGGCCAAGGAAGGGTGGAGTGTTGAGCTCAAAATAATTGCTACCCACAACATTGATGATAGTGTAAGGCCCATAGTGAAGTGGTCAGAGCTTCCGATGGGCCCCTGTGAGATGCTCCTTCTGCAAATGTAACCAGACTTTTTCTCCAAACTGGTGCAGTACCTTTTGTTGATCATGGCATTGCTTGTACTTAGAATTGGATTTTTGCAAAATATCATGGACCTATTGGCGGATGTGCTCAATCCGCTCAATGAATTTGGTGGCTTTGTCGATCTCAAATTGAACATGGGAAGAGTTTTTTTGTGTGGTGGCAAGAGGTAGTGCAACATAAATGGGACCCAAGGGTTGGAATCCCAGCCTCACCTGCAATGGGCTATGGTCGATGGAGCTATGGAGATCCATGTTGTAATTGTGTTGAACATAGGGCAGACTTTCATCCCATGTATGTGGATGTTTAGAGTTGTACATGTGCAGAATATTCACAATAATCTGATTAACGAACTCTATTTGGTCGTCTATTTGGGGATGGAAAGTGGTGGATTTAGTGAGCTAGGTATCCAAAAGTGACCAGAGAATAGACCAAAATGTGATGAGGAACCTGTTGTCTTGGTCGGAAATGATGGTCTGTTGTATCCCAAAATGGACCCACACTCGTTCGAAGAAGAGCTTGGCAACATTTTTCGTTGTGGTATTCTTCTTGCCGGATGTGGGATGGCCATCTTCAAAAACTGATCAATGACCACAAATACACAGTCATTTCCTTGCTTGATGGATGGAAGGAAAAACATGTAATCCATTGAGATGGATTCCCAAGGCTTCTAGAGAGTAGGAAGAGGGGTGTATAAGCCTTACTTCTTGATGACTAGCTTGGAAATGGCACATGTAGTGCAATATCTAATATACTTGTGGACATCCTTTCGAAGTTTTGGCCAATAAAAATGTTTATAAAGAATTACCATAATTTTCTCCATGCCAAAATGTCCTACCATACGACTATAGTGGGCTTCCCAAATAAGATTTTCACACTCACTTGTAGGAACATAGAGATGGCCCAGATGGAATAATAGTTCATTCTGAATGCTAAAATCGATGACAATCTTGCCTATAACCAATAAATCAGAGGTGGTGGCGAAGTTTGGATCTTGCTGATAAAGTTGGGGCAAATCAGATGCCTCATGTCCACAGGAATGGAGCACAATGGTGAGTGCAGCCATGAGAGGTCGATTAAGGTAGTCAGCGACATGATTTGAGATACATGTCTTATACTTGATGTTGAGATGGAACTGTTGAAGGTAGGTGGACCACTTATGATGGTGGTCATTTTGCAATTTCCTTTGTGTCTGTATGAACTGCAGAGGCTTGTGATCAGTGTGGATGATGGTATCCTTTCCCAGAATGTAATGTTTCCATTGACGATAATCTTGTACAATGGAATACATTTCCTTGTAATAGTTGGGGTATTTATAGATAGTATCTGAGAGTTTCTCACTCTATTATGCCACCGAATGACCATGTTGAGTGAGAAATGTGCCTACAACATAGTTAGATTCATCAGTCTCAATCTTGAAATATTTCTATAGATCAATAAAGGAGAGTATTGGAGCTGAGCACAAGTGATCCTTCAGATTACTGAATTCTCATTGTTGTTCCTTCCCCCACATAAAATTTTCCCTGCCACCAGCCATGGTCACTTGGATTAGGACCCATGAAATATGGGAGAATCCCAACATGAACCGTCGGTAGACATTGGCTAATCCTAGGAAGCTACGAAGATCGGTTAGTGTGATCAGGGCTGGCTAGTCATGGATGACTTGGATCTTATCCGGATTAACATGTACCCCATGCTCATCAACAATGTATCCCAACTATTGGACCATGTTCATGCCAAAAGATCACTTTTCCAAGTTGGTATATAGCTTGTGTTTCTGCAGAGTGCTCAAAACCTATTGAATATGCCACATGTACTCCTCCCAAGTTCTAGTGAAGATGAGGATGTCATACAAATATACCACCACACAAGAGTTGGTGAAGGGTGTTAATACATCATCCATAAACCTCATGAAAGTGGTGGGTGCATTTATTAACCCAAATGGCATGACCAGCCATTCAAATATATTTTATTTAGATTTGAAGGTTGTCCTCCATACATCAGTTGGCTCCATGGGAACCTAGTGGTATCCAGACTTTAGGTCAATCTTGCTGAAGAAATTTTCTCCCTTGACTTGGTTAAGAAGGTAATCAATCCTAGGAATTGGGTACCGGTTCCTGACTGTGATTTTTTTGAAGGCTCTGTAATCAATGTAGAGTTGCCAAGTCTCATCCTTATTCTGCACTAGTACAATTGGGCTTCCACAAGGGGATGAGTTGGGTCTGATGTTCCCATTTTGAAGAAGCTCTTGGATCCGATGCCTGATTTCATCATTTTCTTTTAGCGAGTGATGATAGACTAGTCCATTAGGTAGAGGTGCACTAGGGGTCAGATCAATTGGATGCTTGACTTGGAAGTGCATCGGTACCCCAATGGGTGAGGAGAATATGTCTATGTACTCTTCCACAATCTTTTCCACTTGCTTATACTACCAATAAAGGCTATGTGTAGAGGCCATAGATGTGGTGACGACCTTCTACTTACTGTGAGTATGGATAAAAAATAAGATGAACTTCCCATTCTATGAAATGACCTTACTACATTACTTAAAAGATATTAAAGAAATAGCAGTAAGAGGCACTACCTCTAGTATCCTATACAATTTTCTACCCAAAGTAATAATAACACTGTGGGGTCTAGACTCATACACAACATGATGCTTCCACAAATATGGTTGTCCTAGAATAACATCACAAACTTCAAGGGGAGAAATATCACGCAATGCCTCATCTTTGAAAGGCTTGATGTTTTAGAGAAGAAGGCATTATTGGCGGACACAGAGACCTCTTCCTTGGCGAAGCCAGCCGATGTTGTAGGTTTCTGAGTGCGGTGTCATCAACAGGTCCAACCACTTGAAGACATATAATGAGATTAGGTTCTTCTGACTACCTCTATCGATAATGAAATGAAGTGAAGCTCCTTTTACCCACATCTATGACTGAAAGAGGCATTCCCCTTCCTCTGGCTCTTTTGGTTTTCTTGGCTGGACTTTGGTGGTAGAGACAGTGGAAATGGGTTCAACATCAATGATCCAATTCCCTCCTTCTAGATTTTATCTGTAATTATAATCAGCCTATGACTAGAAAGTCTTCATCTCGACCATGAGTGACTTCTTGGAGCGACATTCCTCAGTGTTGTGCCAACAGATTTTATGGTACTCACACCATTTTCCCATGTCCTTCTTCATATTATGATTTCCCTTATAGTGTTGTGGCTTGGAATGGTTGTCCTAAGAGTGGCCATCTCGGCTCAGTCCCTTGTTGTGTGGGTTGGGGTCACCTTTTCCCTACTTTGTCTATGAGGAGTTTTCAAATCCAAACTCTCGCCTCTTCTTCTTAAATTTATGCTTGATTTTGACAATGTATCTATAAGCCATGCCCAATGAGGTAATTTCTAGTAACTCCATTTATATTTGAATGTATCTATGAAAACAACCACAATATTTGAGCACCATATGTTTCTCAAAGTCTTTGATACCCAATTTCATGTGTAGAGTATGAAAAATATTGGTGAAATCTGGTACTATCTGGTCCCTTTCTTGATCCAGGGTGGTCCATCTAGTGTACTAGTCCTCGTAGCTTCCAACAGGGTAGTATTTTTCTTTAATGGCATCGCATAAGGGATCCCATGTAGGGGAAACCACAAATATTTCATATTCCTCTACATCCATTTTCTCAGAGTAAGTATCCCACTAGTCCTTAACATGGGGGATGACCTTGAGGAGTGCAAAAGTAATCTTTTTCCAATCAGAAAAAATGTGGACCAAAAAATAACCTTCGAGAATATTCAACCATTTATCTATATCATTCACATCTATTAGCCCTTCAAATAATGCAATATCAAAATTTACATGTACCTTGAAGGGGGTTGCATCGCTGCTTGATGAAGATTTTTCTTCTCTGGGAAGTCGTCAAAGGATCTGTGCAAAGTTGTCCATCATTTCATTCCTTTGTTGCACGAGGGATTCCTCAAAAAAAATTTCAATAGGATCTCCTGCTCCATAATATTTCTTTTCGTCCTGCATGGGCTATTGTTGGGCTCGACACTGTAGATCTTGCAACAGCCTTTCAACAACTCGATTGGTTCAAGTCCCAACTTCTTGTACCCAGATCTTGTCAGGGACATGCACGAAGAAAAATAAATGAAGAGAAGACTACTTTGATACCACTGATATGGATTTAGGAGTGGAATGAACTAATTAATAGATTGAACACAATAAACATAGAGATATGACTAACAACACATATATCCAATGAACAATATCTTCAATTGAATAAATGAAATACGGTGAAACTGTAAAACTACAGAACTAAAACACTTTCTCTAATGGTGGTAGCTATCTATGAGAAGAGATGTGGCTTCTACGTGCATCCATTTGAGAAAAATGATTACAATGAGGCTCCAGAGCCCTTTTTGATATTACTCATGAATGCCAAAACCCTAGACAACCAAAAACCTAAACGTAGGAGGTGAAACATGAAAATTCATGTGGGCCCTATAGGTAAGTTGGTACCTAAACTTCTTGGGGTCATAAATTTTGCATACGACCTCCATTCTAGGCGTTTGATAGCCCGTTGGAAAGGTATTTCAAATAAATGCACATTATGCCATAAAACTCTAACTCCATCTACAATTTGACTATGGAGAGCCAAAAAAACATTGTTTAGGGCTCCAAAATGGCCCTAGAAGTACACAAAGATGTGTTGACATGAAAACGTACAAAATAATCTAGTTGGATTAGGTGAGAAGCCACCAGTATCCACCAAGAAGATGTGTAAGGCCTCAGAAAACCCCAAAATTGTAAAACCCATAATAAAAAGAAGTATAGAAGAACATGTTGAAGTAAAAAATAGATAATAGGGGCCAGTTGGAATAGGTGGGTGGCCACCAATATCCACCTGGATCATGACAACTCTTTTTATTCCTTCAAATATTTCAACCCCCTATGTAGTTAATAGGGTGGTTGTTGTTTTTCCTTTGAATGATGTTGGCCCTTGGTTATGGAAGGAAGTGAAGAACGAGGAAGAAAAGGTAAAAGGAGAGCTTCGTGGGAGACATAGTGACTGTCACTGGGTCAAAGTGAGCAAAAGAAAAGAAAAGATGGAGCGAAGTGCATAAAAGCAAGCCGTTGGATGAGGATATTGAGGATGACAGATCATCAAGGAAGATGGACCGAGGATGACTTAGGAAGTGGAAAAATCTAGCATTAGATGCCTTGGAGCACCGCGAGATAAAGAAGGAAAGACAGGTTGGCGAAGCCCAAAAAGAATGGGTCAAGTTGACCTAGGGTTATAAACACCTAGGGTTTTGGTAATTAGGGTTTTGACACCTAGGTTTCAACATGAGGCTGTCGGTGAGGGATTTTAATGTATAAATAAATGTTGAGAGGACCTAGGTCAGGTCGATACCATGGTTGAGCCTTGTTATGGATTATTGTTCATTGGGAGAATATTGTATTATGGGTGAGAGAAATGCTGAGAGAGAGAGCCTTCTAGTATTGTAAGATCTTCAGTTGGGTGAAAAGATCAAGTCTTGTAGTTGGGTGTGCAAGAAGGGAGAGAGAAAGAGAGACGGAGAGAGAGGATCTGCTGGCCAAGAGTGCAGATCATAACTGTAAGATTTATCTTAACATATCATAAGCACAGTTCTATGGATGTAGCCCTAGAGATAGGGTGAACCACACACATATGTTGTTGTGTGTGTGATTGATGCTTTGATCTCTAATGTTGTTATATTGTTATCTGCATTATTGTATTAGACCAGATCTATAGCTGTGAAGGATAGATCTAGCTAGTTGAATGATAGATGCATGTTGTGTTGTTGTTGTAATAAGAGCCACTTGATATTCCCTTGGTTGTAGACCTATTTGTCTTGCAACCCCCTCATAGTTGCTTCGAGTGAGACTGCATCTACTTCAAACATGCTGCTAAAAGGGCTAGTAGCTAGGGCTTGTTGGTGCGCTCTTGGAGCTGAACCCTGGGTATGCCCCTATGCCAACAAATGGTTCTATTGCTGGGACAAGAATCTTTTTAAGGGAATGTCAAGGTGGTTCCTGTCGAAGATAGAGATTCAGAAGTGGATAGAGGATCAAGAGAAGGACTTTGTTGAAGCCTAGAACAAGAACCCTAAAATAAGCACTGAATATTGGATAGAAAGATACATCTTCACCAACATTCACGAGATATTCTTTGGAGGAATCCATCAGGAGCTACACGCGTGGTTGGCTAGGTTAGCTGACACACAGTTTGAAATCAGATCTATACCTCCTGTGGTTTGGACACCAGCATTGATCTAGAAGGTCAAGAGAGTCGACAACACTATATCCAGAGCAGTAGATCACTGGTTCGATAGTACCATCGAAGGGTGT
>JASDQU010242975.1:110338-121224 GCA_032191745.1 Picea mariana
GTCACAACTGACTTCCCCACTGGCCTCAAAACCACCTCCCAAATATCGTTGTGCACAATGGAGTCATACTCCTCCAGCATGGCCTCTCTCCAGACTTGTTGGTTCACTTCCTGTGCAAATTTTTGTGGCTCGGTATCTATGATACTCATCACTAAAGAAAAATATGATCCAAGTCTCACTTGAGGTCTACTCTCTCTAATCTATATCTTGGGCTCCCCTACATTCTCCCTAGCCTCCTTTAGGGTCTCCTTAAACCATCTAGGTCTCCTCTTCCCTGAAGTGGTCAATGGAGAAGTAAGGTCTCTCTTCCCAAGAGTAACTTCCTTAGGTCTAGTATCAACACTCTGAGATCCCAAAGCCTCTGCCCCCTCTGACTGAACACTCTCTGATTGTGACCTTGAAGCTGTGCATGGTGACCCTGTCACCCCTAATACTAGCGTANCTATCCTCCTCAAATTTGACATCTCTACTCACCACCACTCTCCTAACTGATGGAATGTATATATAATAGGCTTTGGACACCTCTGAGTATCCAACTAGAATCCCCTATTTGGCTATGGGTTCTAGCTTTGTCCTCTTCTCTAAGGGGACATGAGAATAGGTCAAGCACCCAAAGATCCTGATGTTATTGACATAGGGCCTCCTACTAGTGAAGGCCTCCGCAGGAGTCATCTTCTCTAATATCCCATGGGGACTCTTGTTCTACAAATAAACTGCAGTAGCACTCACCTCTACCCATAGGTAAAGAGGCAAACTCTAATCGTGCAACATGGATATCGATGCACCAGTGATAGCTTGATTCTTCCTCTCGACAACCCCATTCTATTGGGGGTTATATGATATGGTCATATATCTTTTGATCCCATGTTGGGCACAAAATTATATGAACTGAGTGGAGGAATACTCTCCTCTATTATCCGACCGCAAGACCTTGATCCTCTTTCCATATTGGTTCTCCACAAGAGCTATGAACTCTTGGAACCACTTGAAGACCTCACTCTTGGTCTTCAGGAAATAGATCCAGGTCTTCATTGAGTATTCATCAATGAAGGTGAGATAGTACTCACAACCACTTAAGGACTTCCGAGACATGGGCCCACACACATCTGTGTGTACTAAATCCAGTATCCCAGCTGACCTGATGTCACTGTTGGGGAACGAGGCCTTGGTAAACTTACCAAGATGATATGGATTTTATGAGAAGAATGAAATGAATACAAATATTAACAAGTGCTTAATAAAAAATAATAGAGATACAGTAAAACTGGTTTTCTATTCAATAAAGAAATAAGCTAAAATTGTAAAATGCAGCAGAAACAAGCTTGTTGGATTGGTGGCGGCTTATCTCTGAGAAGAGATGTGACGATTGTGATCATTCACAAGAAGATGATTAGAATGAGGCTCTGAAGGCCTTTTTACAATAAATAGGAATTCCAAAAACCCTAGACATCCAAAAACCTAACCCTAGGAGATGAAGCACCAAAAGTCATGTGGGCCCCATCTGGGTAAGTTAATATATCAACTTCTCGGGGTCGTAACTTTTGCATACGATCTTTGTTTTAGGCGTATGATAGTCCCGTTGGAAATTTATACACGAGGAAATTCATTTTGGGTACTACACAATGCCTTCGACTATCATTCAGAAGAGAGATCCTGAAAAACCTTCATTTAGGCCCTCAAAATGGCCCCGGAAGATACAACTGCTAAAAATAGTAAATTGCCAAAATTACCAGAAAAATGTTTTGAGCCAGTTGGAAAAGGTGGGTGGACACCAATATCCACCTGGATCAATCCCCCCTCCTTAGGAAGCAATGGTCTCCATTTCCTTGAGTTCCCTCATCAGATGAGGAAATTTTTGTTGAATTTGGCCCCCGGGTGAGCCACTTGCCTTGGTGTAGGAGCTTCCCTGATTTGACGAATCAAACAAGTTGGATCCTTTGTTGTCAAGTGCCATTGATATGTGTGTCCAAAATCTAANGAATGAGGCTATGAAGGCATTTTTACAATAAATAGGAATTCCAAAAACCCTAGACATCCAAAAACCTAACCCTAGGAGATGAAGCACCAAAAGTCATGTGGGCCCCATCTGGGTAAGTTAATACATCAACTTCTCGGGGTCGTAACTTTTGCATACGATCTTTGTTTTAGGCGTATGATAGTCCTGTTGGAAATTTATTGTCGAGGAAATTCATTTTGGGTACTACATCATGCCTTCGACTATCATTCAGAAGAGAGATCTTGAAAAACCTTCATTTAGGCCCTCAAAATGGCCCCGGAAGTTAAAACTGCTAAAAATAGTAAATTGCCAAAATTACCAGAAAAATGATTTGAGCCAGTTGGAAAAGGTGGGTGGACACAAATATCCACCTGGATCAATCCCCCCTCCTTAGGAAGCAATGGTCTCCATTTCCTTGAGTTCCCCCATCAGATGAGGAAATTTTTGCTGAATTTGGCCCCGGGTGAACCACTTGCCTTGGTGTAGGAGCTTCCCTGATTTGACGAATCAAACAAGCTGGATCCTTTGTTGTCGAGTGCCATTGATATGTGTGTCCACAATCTAATAGTTGGATTCCTGTTGTATGCAGTTGGGGTTGAGATCTGTTGGTTTTAGTTGTTATGTTACGTCTGAGGAATGTTGAACACTGGGTGCAGGCCAAGGAAAGGAGGAATGTTGAGCTCAAAAGCATTATCTCCTATGACCTTGGTGATGGTGTATGGCCCATAACAGAGTGGGAGAATCTTTTGATGGGGTCCTGTAAGGCATTCTTTCTGCAAGTGCAACCAAACTTTGTCGCCCACCTGAAACTTATGTGGCACTCGATGTTGATCATGGCATTGCTTGTACTTTTCATTGGACTTCTATATGATATCCTGAACCTGTTGGTGGATGTGCTGGATCCGTTCAATGAACCAGATGGTTTTGTCAGCTTCAGTTGTAGTAGGAGATGATTCGGTCGAGGTGACCACAAGGGAAAGTGCAACATCTATGGGACCCAATGGTTGGAATCCCAACCCCACCTGAAAGGGGTTGTGGTCAGTTGAGCTATGAAGGGATCGGTTGTAGCTATGCTGGACATAAGGAAGGTTGTCATCCCATGCGCAAGGGTGATTTGAATTATACATGCGAAGGATATGTACAATAATTTAATTTATGACCTCGGTTTGGCCATCTGTCTAGGGGTGGAAGGTCATGGATTTGGTGAGCTTGGTATCTAGCAGTGACCAGAGGCTCGACCAGAATGTGATGAGGAATCGACTATCCCAATTTGAGACAATGGTTTGTGGGATTCCAAAATGTACCCAAACTCGTTCAAAGAAGAGCTTGGTAGTGGCCTCTGTTGTGATGTTCTTCTTGCAGGAAACCAGAATCGCCATCTTAGAAAAGCGATCAACAACCACAAAAACATAGTCATTTTCCCACTTGGTGGATGGGAGGCCCAACATGTAGTCCATTGAGATGGATTCCCATGGCCTGTCAGGAGTAGGAAGAGGGGTGTACATGCCCTGTTTCTTAATGGTCGGTTTGGAAATAATGCAGGTAGTGCAGGACCTGATATACTTGATGACCTCCTGTCGAAGTTTTGGCCAGTAGAAATGTTTTTGTAGCATCGCCACTGTCTTTTTGATGTCGAAGTGTCCTGCCACCCAACTGTAGTGGGATTCCTAGATCATATTCGTTCGCTCGCTTGATGGAACACAGATATGACCTAGACAACACAACAACCCATCCTAAATATGGAAATTATCAAAAACTGCATTTGCACCCAACATTTGGTAGGTGGTGGCGAAGTCCGGGTCTATCTCATAGAGTTGAGGCCATCCATAGGTCTCATCGTCGCAAAATTCTAGCACCATGGAGAATGCTATGATTGGCGGTCTGCTGAGGAAATCAACGATGCGATTGGTGATTCCTATTTTATACCTTGATGTTGAGGTGGACTTGCTGCAAGTATGTGGACCAATTTTGATGGTGATCATTCTGCAATTTTCCTCGTGTTTGCATGAACTGAAGTGTCTTATGATCAGTTTGAATGGTTGTCTCCTTCTCAACAATGTAATGTCTCCACTGGCGACAAGCTTGCATAATAGATTACATTTCTTTGTCGTAAGTAGAGTACTTACGGACAACATCTGATAGTGTCTCACTATGATAGGCCATGGGGTGGTCGTGCAGAGTGAGAAAGACACCCACCACATAGTCTGAAGCATCTGTCTCAATATTAAAGGACTGTTGCATGTATGATAATGAAAGTAATGGGGCTAAGCACAAGCGCTGCTTCAAATCATCGAACTCTTGTTGTTGGGACCGGACCCACACAAATTTTTCCTTACCACCACCCCTGGTTATTTGGCTGAGGGCCCATGCAATATGGGAGAATCCCAACATGAACTTGCGATAGAAATTGGCAAGGCCCAAGAAGATCTAAAGCTCAGTGAGTGTGGTTGGGGTTGGCTAGTCACGGATGACTTGGATCTTGGTTGGATCCACATGTATTCCATGATGATCAATTATGTAGCCCAGGTAATGGACCCTGCCCATGCCAAAGGATCATTTTTCCAAGTTAGCATATAGCTTGTGTTGTCGCAGGGTGTGCAGAACCTGTTGAATATGTTGCAAGTGTTCGGCCCAAGTCTTGCTGTAAATGAGAATGTCATCCAAATACACCACTACAAAAGTATTGGTGAATGGTCATAGGATATCATCCATCATCCTCATGAAAGTGGTTGGGGAATTTGTCAAACCAAAGGGCATGAACAACCATTCAAAAATGCCTTCCTTTGACTTGAAGGTGGTTTTCCATACATCTGTTTGTTCTATTGGGACCTGGTGGTAACCAGACTTCAGATCAATCTTACTGAAGTATTTGGCCCCCGGGATTTGATCAAGGAGGTCATCGATTTGGGTAATCGAGTACTAGTTTCTGACTTTGATTTTATTCAGAGATCGGTAATCAATGCAGAGTCACCAGGTTCCATCTTTCTTCTGTACCATCACGATTGGGCTCCCACAAGGTGAAGAGCTGGGAAGGATGTGCCCCTTATGGAGCAATTATTAGATATGTCACTTGATCTCCTCATTCTCTAATATAGAGTAGAAATAGATTGGCCCATTGGGCAACGGTGCATCGGGGGTCATATCGATGGGGTGCTTGACCTGGTAGTGCAGAGGTACCTCGGTAGGTGAGGAGAAGATATCTACATATTATTTCATGACCTTATCTACATGCTTCTATTGTGTGGAGAGGTTGGCCACAAAGACCCTGGATGTGGCTATGATATTTCACTTATTCTGAGAGCGAATCATGAAGAATACAATATTCCCCGTCTAAGAGAAGACTTTCCTGCATTTCTTAGCAGAGATCAAGGAAATAGCACTAGGTGGGACTACGTCAGGTATCTTGTTCAAAGTAATAATAACACTACAAGGCCTGGACTCATTTACAACATGATGTTTCCATAAACAAGGTTGGCTTAAAAGAACATCACAAACTTCGAGAGGAGCAACATCACACAATACCTCATCTTTGAAGGGCTTGATGTCGTATGACATTCGACACTGTTGGCTAGCACAGAGATCACTTCCTTGGCATAGCCATCCAATGGTGTAGGGTTGTGGGTGCAGTGTATTGGACAAGGCCAACCGCTTGATGACCTCTGCTAAGATGAGGTTCTTATAGCTACCGCTATCAACGATGAAGTGCAGTAGGGTGCCTTTTACCCACATCTGTGAATGGAAGAGGTGTTCTCCTTCTTCNCCATAAACAAGGTTGGCTCAAAAGAACATCACAAACTTCAAGAGGAGCAACATCACACAATACCTTATCTTTGAAGGGCTTGATGTCGTATGACATTCGACACTGTTGGCTAGCACAGAGATCGCTTCCTTGGCATAGCCATCCAATGGTGTAGGGTTGTGGGTGCGGTGTAGTGGACAAGGCCAACCGCTTGATGACCTCTGCTAAGATGAGGTTCTTATAGCTACTGCTATCAACGATGAAGTGGAGTAGGGTGCCTTTTACCCACATCTGTGAATGGAAGAGGTGTTCTCCTTCTTCTGGCTTGTTTGGTTCACCAAGCTGGAGCTTGGTCGTAGCAACGGTGGCACTGGGTTCCACATCAATGATCCATCTTCCCCTTTCTGGTTCTGGCTCAGAATCTGAACCTGCATATGATTTAGAGGCTCTCACTTCAGCCACCAACAACTGCTTTGAGCGGTAGTCAGCAGTGTTATTCCAAGGGCTCTTATGGAAGTCGCACCACTTCCCAGTATCTTTCTTTGTCTTTCCAGTGTCCTTCTCTACTTGTGGCTTGGACTGGTTCTCCTAATACTGTCCATATTTTCTCTGTCCTTTTTTCTGTGGGTTGGGGCCGCCCTTTCCCAGCTTTTGTTGTGAGGGGTTCCCAGGCCCAAATTGTCGTGTCTTTTGTTTGAGATTCTACTCGATTTTGACGACATATTGGTAGGTCACGCCCAAGGATGAGATGTCCATAAATTCCATTTTGGTATGGATGTATCTATGAAGAGCTCCATGATACTTGAGCACCAGATGTCACTTTGAATCTTTGATACCCAACTTGGTGCACAAGGTATGAAAGATATTTGTGAAATCTGAAACTGCTTGGTCTCTTTCTTGCCACAGTGTGGTACATTTGGTATACAAGTCGTCATAACTTATGATAGGGTAGTATTGTTCCTTAATAGCATCCATGAAGGATACCCAGGTGGTCGTAACTGTAAATAATGAGGGTTCCTCTATTTCCTTTTGCTCACAGAAAGTTTCCCACCAATCTTTGACATGGGGAACGACTTTGAGGAGCGCAAAAGTAATATTTTCTCTATTCGAAAATTTATGCACATAAAAAATACCCTTCTAGTAGATTCAACCACTTGTCTACAACATCTGTGTCTATCTGACCTTGAAATATAGGAATATCGAAGTTTATTTGTACCTTGAAGGGGGCGGCGCCTCCACTTGAAGAAGATGTGTCGCTTGTTGGTAGTCCTCAAAGGATTTTCGCGAAACTATCCATCATCTCATTCCTTTGTTGCGTGAAGGCTTCCTCAATCAACAGTTTGAAAGGATCTCATGTCCCATCATATTTATTTTCTCCTACCATGAGAGTTTGCTTGGGCGTGTGAGAGATTTTGTCCTCAAGAGAAACAAGCTCGAGACCCAACTCTTTGTACTCCGACCTCGTTGGGGACATGCATTAAGACGACAAGGAGCAGACCGCTATGATACCACTGATACAGATTTTATGAGAAGAATGAAATGACTACATATTGTTAATAGGTTTTTAACACAAAATAACAAAGATACAATAAAACGGGTTTTCTATTCAATAAAGAAATAAGCTGAAACTGTAAAATGCAGCGAAAACAAGCTTGTTCGAATGGTGACAACTTATCTCTGAGAAGAGATGTGACGGATGTGCTCATTCGAAAGAAGATGATTATAATGAGGCTATGAAGGCCTTTTTACAATAAACAGGAATTCCAAAAACCTTAGACATCCAAAAACCTAACCCTAGGAGATGAAGCGCCAAAAGTCATGTGGGCCCCATTTGGGTAACTTAGTACATCAACTTCACGGGGTCGTAACTTTTGCATACGATCTCTATTTTAGGAATATAATAACCCGTTGGAAAGGTATTATTGAGGAGATTCATTTTGGGGGCTCAATAATTCATTTATCTATAATTGAGAAGCTTGATCCCAGAAAACCTTCATTTTGGCCCTCAAGATGGCCCCAGAAGTTAAAACTGCTAAAAATAGTAAATTGCTAAAATTGCCAGAAAAATGTTTTGAGCCAATTGGAAAAGGTGTGTGGCCACCAATTTCCACCTTGATCAATACTCCCTCCTTAGGAAGAAATGGTATCCATTTCGTTGAGTTCCCCCATGAGATGAGGAAATTTCTGCTAAATTTGGCCCCCGGTGAGCCACTTGCCTTGGTGCAGGAGCTGCCCTGCTTTGACGACTCAATAAAGCTAGATCCTTTGTTGTCAAGTGCCCTTGATCTGTGTGTCCACAATATGATAGTTGGATTCCTGCTGTATGCAGTAGGGATTGAGATCTGTTTGTGTCAGTTGTTTTGTTACATTTGAGGTGTCCAATAATGGTGGGAAATAAGGGCGAAGGAGATCCACGTTGAACACTGGGTACAAGCCAAGGAAAGGAGGAATGTTGATCTCAAAATAATTATCCCCCACAGCCTTGGTGATGGTGTACGGACCATAATGGAGTGGACGAAGCTTTCGATGGGCTCCTGTAAGGCGTTGTTTCTGCAAGTGCAACCAAACTTTGTAGCCCACCTGAAACTTATGTGGCACCTGATGTTGATCATGTCGTTGATTGTACTTGTCATTGGAATTCTGTAGGATATCCTGAACATGTTGGCAGATGTGCTAGATCTGCTCAATGAACCAGGTGGATTTGTCAGCTTCAGTTGGAGCAGGAAATGAATCAGTTGAGGTCACTGCAAGGGGAAGTGCAACATCTATGGGACCCAATGGTTGGAATCCCAACCCCATCTGAAAGGGGTTGTGGTTGGTTGAGCTATGCAGGGCACGGTTGTAGCTATGTTGGACATAAGTAAGGCTCTCATCCCATGTGTGAGGTTGCTTTGAATTATACATGTGAAGGATATGCACAATCATTCAATTTACAACCTCGGTTTGGCCATCTGTCTAAGGGTGGAAGGTCGTGGATTTGGTGAGCTTAGTGTCCAGCAGTGACCAGAGCCTCGACCAGAATGTGTTGAGGAATGCACTATCTTGATCTAAGACAATGGTTTGTGGGATTCCAAAATGTACCCAGACTCGTTCAAAGAAGAGCTTGGTAGTGGCCTCTGTTGTGATGTTCTTCTTGGAGGAAACCAGAATCGCCATCTTAGAAAAGAGATCAACAACCACAAAAAAACAATCATTTCCCTACTTGGTGGATGGGAGGCCCAACATGTAGTCCATTGATATGGATTCCCATGGCCTATAAAGAGTAGGAAGAGGGGTGTATAGGCCCTGTTTCTTAGTATTCAGTTTGGAAATACCACAGCCAGTGCAGGACCTGATATACTTGCTGACCTCCTGTCGAAGTTTTGGCTAGTAGAAATGTTTCTATAGCATCACCACTATATTTTCAATGCCAAAGTGTCCTGCCACCCGATTGTAGTGGGCTTCCTAGATCCACTTCGCTTGATCGCTTGATGGAACACAGATATGGTCCAGACGACACAACAACCCATCCTGAAGATGGAAATTATCGACAACTGTGTTTGCACCCAACATTTGGTAGGTGGTGGCAAAGTCTAAGACTGTCTCATAGAGTTGGGGCCATCCAGAGGTCTCATGGTCGTAGGAGTCTAGTACCGTGGTGAGTGTCGCAACTGGCGGTTTGTTGAGGAAATCAACGACACGATTGGTGCTTCTTGTTTTATACTTGATGTTGAGGTGGAATTGTTGCAAGTATGTGGACCACTTTTGATGGCGATCATTCTACAATTTTCCTTGTGTCTGCATGAACTGCAGTGGATTATGATCAGTGTGGATGACTGTCTCCTTCCTGAGAATGTAATGTCTCCACTGGTGGTAGGCTTGCACAATGGAGTACATTTTTTTGTCATAGATAGGGTACTTATGGACAACATTTGATAGTGTCTCACTATGATAGGCCACGGGGTGGTCGTGCAGAGTGAGAACAACACCCACCACATAGTCTGAAGCATCTGTCTCGATCTTAAAGGGATGTTGTAGGTATGATAGTGAAAGTATTGGGGCTGAGCACAAGCGCTGCTTCAAATCATCGAACTCTTGTTGTTGGGACCGGACCCACGTAAATTTTTCCTTACCACCACCCCTAGTTATTTGGTTGAGGGCCCATGAAATATGGGAGAATCCTAACACAAACCTGTGGTAGAAATTGGCAAGGCCCAAGAAGCTTCGAAGCTCAGTGAGTGTGGTTGGGGTTGGCTAGTCACAGATGAATTGGATCTTGGTTGGATCCACATGTATGCCATGATGATCAATTATGTAGCCTAGGTAATGGACCCTGTCCATGCCAAAGGATCATTTTTCCAAGTTGGCATATAGCTTGTGTTGTCGTAAGGTGTGCAGAACCTGTTGAATATGTTGCAGGTGTTCGGACCAAGTCTTGTTGTAAATGATAATGTCATCCATATACACCACTACAAAATTATTGGTGAATGGTCGTAAGACATCATCCATCATCCTCATGAAAGTGGTTGGAGAATTTGTCAAACCAAAGGGCATGACCAACCATTAAAAAATTCCTTCCTTTGACTTGAAGGTGGTTTTCCATACATCTGTCTGTTCTATCAGGACCTAGTTGTAGCCAGACTTCAGATCAATCTTACTGAAGTATTTGGCTCCCATGAGTTGATCAAGGAGGTCTTCAATTCAGGGAATCAGGTACCAGTTTCTAATTGTGATTTTATTCAGAGCCCGGTAAACAATGCAGAGTCACCAAATTCCATCTTTCTTCTGTACCAACATGATTAGGCTCCCACAAGATGATGAGATGGGATGGATGTGCCCCTTGTGGATCATTTCTTAGATCTATCACATGATCTCCTCATTCTCTAACAGAGATCAGTGATAGACTGGCCCATTGGGCAGCAGTGCGTCGGGGGTCAGATCGATGGGGTGCTTGACCTGATAGTGTAGAGGTACCCCGATAGGTGAGGAGAATATATCTGAGTATTCTTCCATGACCTTATCTACTTTCTTCTACTGTGTGGAGAGGTCATCCGTAGAGACCCTGGATGTGGTTGTGATATTTCACTTATTCTGAGAGTGAATCATGAAGAAGACAAACTTCCCTGTCTGAGAGATGATCTTCCTGCATTGCTTAGCAAATATCAAGGAAAT
>JASDQU010242975.1:123936-136244 GCA_032191745.1 Picea mariana
CACAGTTTGAAATCAGATCTATACCTCCTGTGGTTTGGACACCAGCATTGATCTAGAAGGTCAAGAGAGTCGACAACACTATATCCAGAGCAGTAGATCACTGGTTCGATAGTACCATCGAAGGGTATATCACCGAGTTTGCTTTTGAAAGAAAATAATCGTATAGCCAAGCTGAGAGATACTTTTTCAAAGGACCCAGAGGAAAATTTTTTCACTTCCTGAAGCTAAGAATCAATATGCTCTTGCATGAAAACCACATCTTGAAGATATAGTAGATTGATTAGACCAGAAAAGGCTAATGTTCAAGATCTCGAAAAGCGATAGCGACACAAAAGAAAGACATATGCGCAGTGGGAAAGTATTTCGAGGAGTTCACCTTGAGAACTTGTTTAATCGAAAATACGAAGAAGAAGGTTTCTATAGTGGAGAATAGGTAGATCTAATCGACGAAGAGCATCCAGAGCCCACCAGAACAGAAGAAGGCGAAGATGAAGAATTGCGATAAAAGGGAGCCAGAAACCTCAGGAACTGTGCGAACTACTGGAGTAAGTAACGTTAATCCTTCTGTTGTCCCAACAATACTTAGTAGTCATAATAGTTAGAACCACTAGAGTCTTCAGAGTATTGTTACTAGTATCTCAACATCTACTTTGACAAAAATCCTAGTCAGCTTTATGGAAGATGAAATGAGACTCCGTATCTTTAGAGGAGATGGATTTGAAGATCCATATTAGCATTGGTTTATGTGTGAGGCCGTATGGAATATTAAAAGTATCACCGATGAAGCCATCAGAAGAACCCAGTTCAACACTACGCTAAGGGACCATGCACTGAGCTGGTACATGAAACATGTGCAAGGACTGTCACAGCCTAAGCCCCTGAATGAGATCAAGAATGCACTGATTGCAGAGTTTAAGAAACCTAATTTGGAGTCATAATGTATTACGAAACTAAAAGATATTAAAAATAAGGTATCACACCCTACTTGGGAGTTCGACCAAAGATTCAAGACCCTGACAGGCCAATTAACTTTCCAGATCCCCAACGAACAAAACAAACAATGGTTCATCACTGCGCTATTACCACACATAAGAATCCCTCTGATGCAGCAAAATATTGCATCTCAGGAAGAATATTTGGAGATCTCCATGAATCTTGAATCAACACTGATGGGACAATCTAGCTCAGGCATTAGCCAGATCATGATCCAGCTAACTAGTTTGTCTTTACAAGTCGAGGATATGAAGAAAGATCAAGAAAAGACAAAAGGGAAGGTATTTGGTGTGTAAGATGCATATCTAAAGGCCATGACAAGGAACATTTTCCCTTATTTCATGAGTACTTGGCATCAAGGGCATCGAGCCCCTTAAAGCAAGTTAACCTACCCTGGTGTGATGTATGCAGAAATAGGCATCACCCAAGTGAGTGCTACTACATGCATAAGTATGTCTAGACACCCACAAACTTGTGTTGTACATTCTATAAATCCATGGGGCATGATGGTCGGGATTGTAGAGCTTATGATCTCATGCATGAAAGGTCGAGAGACATGTACAAGATTCAAGACGAAGTACAACAAGAGGGAAAAATGCCATAGTACAACTCTCTGGGGAGAGGAAATTTCACTCCTCGTGGTGGCTATAGAGGATGAGGATGAGGAGGAGGTATGGGCCAAGGCCAAGGACAAATAATCTATTACAACTGCATATAGCCAGGACATTTAGCAAGGGATTGTCAGAATCCCTACACAACCTATAGTTATTGTAACTCCTTCGAGCATGTCATAGAGGAATGCCCTATGTTGCTGGATAAACTTCAGGAAAGATGAGGAACCCAGTTGTTATAGGATAAATCAGTATATGATGACACTAACAGATCTCCCTAGATCCACCTAGATCTAGAACAAAACAGGACAAGACATGACTCTTTCTCTAAGTTGCAATCATCGAATCTGCTATCAAGAAGGAATGAGTGACATACCTTTATATCGCTTCCTTAGGTATCTATTGTTCCTACTTCACTCCGGTGCTTTTGTGAGATCAGGTCCAAGACAACACAAACCAACCAAAGTGAAGATGGCAAAATATATTCAATGTCAACCTATGCATATGATCAAGGAGTTATGCAATAAAACAAGAGTGATTTTATGGGAAAGGGACATGCCACTATATTATATTAAATGAAAGTAGAATATACAACCAGATAGCCTTGATGTCGCAAGCTTCCTTTCAGTGGTCCTTTGTTCGAACACACACACTTTCTCTACACTTGCATGAAGAAGGTCCAGTATGGCTTGATAGACAAATGGAGTCTTCAAGCTTCAATTCAAACAAGTTTCCTCACACAATTCTTTCATCAATTCTCTATTCAACCTTTCTTAACCCCTTCCTTGAGAAAAATTTCATTGTATAGGAGAAGGAGAGATGGTTAAAGGGATGAGGATGATCCCACTAAATATGAGAAGTCAGTAGGATGCCAACCCTACAAATTCCAACTCATTTTCTAGAAGATCCTCTTCTAGAACCTTCGTAACTTCCTCTTCCTTTTAAGCTTTAAAACAAGTTCACACCCTACCTATAGAGCAGACTGCGAACACCTCGTAGGCTAGGTATAGGGTTGCCTACAAGAATCAATATTCTCGCACCCTACAACATAGTCAGCCTACGAACTCATCTCAAAAATATGTTTTGTGGAAGAAGACAGTCACTTTTCTCAGGCAAAAGGTCCTTATGAGAGCCTGAACACATAACTGTAGAGACACCACCAGAGTGACCAAAATAATGTGTAATAGAATGCCCCCCAAAGTATGAGGCTGGAACTCGTGACAGCCAAAATACTTTGTAAAATGCGTGTGTGTGTCAGAAACAAGAATCACACCTAATTGGAAACCCACAAACAATCAAACATCTGTAGAATATAATACCAGTTCTGAGGTAGGCATTCCCATGCTCAGACCACAAATGAATGAAATCATAAATGTAGTCCATGAACACCAATCATACACTGTGGATTCATGTCACCAATAATACCACATAGCCACCAAGAATACACTGTGGATCTATGTGTTTAGAAGAAGTAGATTAGGACATAGCCACGTGACATACAAAGTGGATCTATGTGTCAATACAAATCATAAATACTCCTGTGCAACCTGGGCCAAAAAAGATGAGACCCAGGGTCTTCAATCCCATCGTTTGAAAAGTATGAATCTAACCATGTGATTACATATGTCGAAGTTGAACATGGTAGAAACCACTCGATTACTGGTCATTGATGAAAACCGTTAACAAGTGTAAGGGAAATCACCATTGATGTCAATGATTCCCAAGGTACCTAAGTACAATCCAAACAAATGTGAATAAATGATTTGAAGTCGAACATTTGGCAGAATCTCTCGATCAAGGACCAATGATGTGAATCCACTGTCGAAAGCAAAGAGACATGCCATTAAGGCATGCAGGTTCTAAGGTACTAAACAATTTCTAAGTCTTGTTCATGGATAATGAGTTGGAGTCAATGGAAAAAGACTCGTCATAGGAGGGCTTTGATGTATCCCCCACCAATGACATGAAATAAGTAACAGATTTTGAGGGTAAGTCAAAGTAAGAATATGATTCGAAATGGACACAGGGAAGGCCGACATGGTAAGAATTGACAACTACAGATGGCCGACTCAATGGAGGGCTTTCTTGGACTTCTTTTGAACATATGAATGACACGACAATGGTCTTGGCAGCACTGACTCAAAGACAACCCAAGATATGACCTTGTATAAAGTCAGACGAGATACAAATGGATTTTCCAACCTAGATTCAAATAACGAACATGGGGTGTCATGTTCAAGAGCGACGCTTACTGCCATCAATAAAAACACAAAGGTATATCCCTTTCCCAAAATTCCCCCCACCATTTCTGGCATGTACCTCTTTATTTTTACACAAGCTTGAGGAGGATAACATATGCTTGTCGATGTAAGCTCATCCTTCAGACGAGTCCCTCAGATTACATTTAATGAACCCTAGGAAGGAGTGGTTCAGTCCCATAAAGGGTCTTTTGATGTTTATTTAACGAGTCCAAAGATAGAAAACTCAGGGTTTTTCATTTTTTGAGAGTCTGAAAAACACTTAAAGAGAACTCTCCCAATTCCTTTTTCTTCAAATACTTTTATGAGCTTGAAAAGAACAAGATCGCTCGACAATCTTTTCATTTTTATGGAGCGTGAAAAGAGATTAAAGGATACTCCCTTATTTTTGTTGTTTTCATGTTACCATGACAAGTACGAAAAGACGACAAAAGTATACTCAGTTATGTTCTCATGTATTTTTGAGCTTGAGAATGAATGGAGACTGAGCTCGAGGTTTTTCCTACAAAACCCTAAAAAGATATTCATACATGTGATGAAAAAGGGAAAAAATACTCACACACTGTCATTCAGGCTTCTAGATCACCTACCTGCAAAAAAACCATACTCACAAGGCTATTAGGGTATTAGGTTTTTATACAAAAAATCAATAAGAAATAGTAAAAAAGTGAATAAATATGGATGAAAATCCCTTTTTACCATTTCATTGTTACTTTGCCAAAAACTTGTCCAACACACCTCTTTTTCTCCAAATTTCTTTGCTCGATTGTGGGAGGTACAGGCGGTCATTTAGCAAATGGTTTCGGCCAACGAGGTAAACTCTTGAGTCTTCAACTTTTCCATGGATTAAAATTGATTTTTATTGGTAATTTTAAGTGTTTGAGTCCATTTTAGGGTCAGTGAATGCACTCAGGTATTCTCGTAGGTGAGCCATTCGAGACCTGTGAGAACCTAAGATTCTTGCAGGTGAGCTTTAGCGCACCTGTGAGAATCTCGCACTGTGTGCAAGCTTCACCTGCGAGGATCGAAAAAATGGATTTTTGTGCAAGTTTTTACTCAATAATAAATTATTCAAGAGGTTAAAAAGAGTTGCTAACTTCCTTCTCATGGTTCCATTGCAGTTATTGATCATCACGATGTTGGAATGGAGGGAAAGGGAACACGAGGAGGATGATGCCATTGCCAAAAATGATCCGCGTACAGTTGCTTCCCTCTGGGAATGTGGTCTTTTAAAAACTTTCATGATCACGTTCATGAGAGCCCAACTCAGGTTGTTAGAGTATCTGGTCCACATGTGGGATGTGCATCAATAGTTATTTCATGTAGGGTTCCACACGCTGACACTAGATATCGAGGATATCTATTTTCTGACGGGGTTGTCACAATGTGGATCCCATGCGACTATGACCAGAGGTAGGGATGGTGTACTTCCTATGAGTGAGTATGTTTGTCGACATTGTGTTCCTGAGGCGGAGAGAAGCAAGGGTAAAGTTTTCATTTGGGTGGTCCATGACTTGACCCTGCAGACTATCTTGTTTACCATTGCATGCATGGGTAGGAGCGTTGCTCTGCACATGGCTCTCTAGAGATATTTCCAATATGAAATAGAGTGCACAGATCCTTAGGTTTTCAACTGGTCAGACGCGGTTCTACGCAGTATGAAGAGGCAACTAACAAAGTGCAGAAAGGGAGACTTGAAGGAGTTCAGGTACGGGTCACTTTTAGTGTCTTTCTTCCTTGAGAGGGTCCCACTACTACGACTACAGGTAGATTGGGGTTTACCGGATCCAAAGGATCTAAGGATGCTGAGGTGGTGTAACCTCATGGCTTGGCACATAGCAGGGCCTATAATCAAATATAACGATTCATTTTTTGATTGGTTAAGGCCCTAGATGCTGATGATCGATGACTACACATATGTCAGTTTGGATTTCTGAGGAGATATGGATTTGGTCCTGCCTGAGGACGCTCGGTGGGGTGACTTAGGTTAGAAGTAAACATTTTATTATTTTTTAAATGTTTTTGCAAATTTTATTATATAAAATGTTTTTATGTCTATCCAAGGACTAATAAAAAATTTATGTTGATGACACAGATGTGGGGCCGTATCGATCTCCAGGAACGTCTCCCATTCAGAGATGGGAAGAAGTGGCTCCAGTGGCAAGGTGGGATGCTAAATATTACAAGGCAATTGAACAGAACTTAGAGGGACTGACTGCAGATGTTCTGGACATCGCTATTGGAGATATCCCGAGACGTTATCAGCGCCATACTGTGGGTGTGTCCAAGTCTCTCAGTCGACTGCTCCGTAGGGTAGCCCGAGCAGTTGTATGTTACTGTGAGCGTCATCCATGATGTCATTTTGTAGAAGTCGTGGGCTTCATGTATTTTGATATTTTTGTCTTTGGACATAAACGTTTTGTAAAAACTTTTGATAGTTATATATATATATATATATATATGGCTTTTATCAGCTTATTTTGTGTTTTATAATACATGTGATGTGTGATTGGTTTATAAATGTCCCAAATTTCTATCTAACACATAATTAGCTAAAGAATCAGTCAATGTATTTAAACATCCAGGAATGTGTTGATATTTGATGTAATCAAAATAATGTTCCAAGAGGCGAATTCGTAAATATACCCGTAATAAAGTAGGATTTAGGATAGCATAGACATTACTTAACTGTAGCACTAATAGCTGTGAATCGAGTCATATAACCAGGTGGCAGATACCAAGTGAAATAGCATCAATCAACAATTCGATGATGACACTATATTTTGCGATATTATTGGTCGCAGGACTGAGGCAAACACCTCGTAGACTAATAAGTTCATTTGTAGGTGTGTAAAATGCCCATGCAGAAGAAGCTAAGTTCTGAGTACTATGACTAGAACCATTGGCGAAGCCAATGTGGGGTAGTGAAGACTCCGACATCTGGAAACCAAGCACAATGCAAGGTAAGCGGTCGATGGTAGAGACCAAATAATGAAAAACCACACTAAAGTGACACACAAAAGTATGATACAATAAAATATAATCACTCATGCACAGATGACCTAAGCATAGTACTTCTTTAAGTAAAGCCCATTTCTGGGTTCACTCAAAGGGACACCATCATAGTCCATTAACTTGTAGGCTCCTTTCTCCAACACACGTCTGATGATATAAGGACCTCACCACATAGCCTCAAATTTTCCAGCTTCTAGAAAATCTTGATCTTGTTCATAAAGGAGAACCAGATCACCTTCAGAGAAAACGCATGGCTTGACATGCTTGTCATATTAGGATTTGATGTGTTTCTTCTAGGTTTCTATAACTAGGGTGGCATCACGATGGGTTTCTTCTAGTTGCATAAGATACAATAAACGTTCTTCTTCAGAAGAAGTGTTTGGGAGAAGTTTAACGGATAGATTTAGAGATGGTATCTCACATTAAATCGACAAGATGGATTCGAGACCATAGACTAACTGGAAAGGTGTAAACCCGGTAGCAGACTTAACGGATGTTCGGTAAGCCCACAATGTTGAAAAAAACATCGTGTGCCAACTCGTTTTGTGAATCCCTATCATTCGTCGAAGCATGGTAATGAGGACTTTGTTTATTGCTTCAACTTGGCCATTGACCTGTGGGTAATAGGGTGTTGAGTTTTCATGGCGAAGACCCAAATTTTCAGTGAGTTCGGACATCATAAAGTTTCTAAAGTGGCTACCATGATCAGTAACGATAGCTTGGGGAACACCAAACTGAGCAATGATTTGATTGAATATGAATAGTGCTTCAGACTTTCCTGTATTGTCGAATGTCGGCATCGCCTCGGCCCATTTCGTAAAATAATCTACGGCTACAATAATGTATCCATGCCCCCCGGTCGAGTGAGGGTGACATGTCATGAAATTGATACCCCATTTCACAAAAGGACCAATGGAGACTATGGGGTGTAGAGGAGCAGGGTGTGATCATATTTTGTTGTTGCATGTTTGTCAAGTGTGGCATTTTTGGATGGTGATAATACAATCTTTGAATAAAGAGGGCCAAAAATATCCATCTCGTAGGATCTTTTGGGCAGTAGCATACCTAGACATGTGACCACCACATGCTCCAAAATGGTAGTCATTCAAGGCTTTCTTGGCTTCGTCAAAGGTGAGACATCGTCGAAAGACAGAGTCAACCCCACGGTGATAACGAGTGTCACCGAGGATAATATACTGACAAGCTTGGTAACATATTCGACGGTGGTCAGTGCTAGACAAATTGGGTCAGAAAGTCTAAGTTTGGAGATATATAATGATATCCCCATACCAAAGGTCATTGGAACTGATCAGGAAGAGGGATTCATCGGGTAATGAATCCTCTGCTACATTTTCCATGTCAGAATAAGGAAGGTCACAAATCAATTCGACAAACACCAAGGATTTCTTGGACTTGGTGCGTTCGAACTCTAAGTCAAACTCTTGGAGTATTACAATCCATTTGGAGTATTCCCCCCCTAGCAATTGGTGTGTAAGAATGTGTTGCATAGGGTTGCAGTTGGAAATCACAGTGGTCTTGCGTAAAAGGATATAGTGCCAAAAACATTGGACAACTTGGACGGTTGCCAAGGCCATTTTTTCAACATGTAAATACTTGGTTTCAGTAGTCATGAGACTCCGACTCAAATAATAGATGACATGTCCCTCATGAGACTCATCCTCCTGGACCAAAACCATGGCAATGGTAGAGTTTGAGGCTACGAGATAAAGGAAATAATCACGACTATAATTGGGTGGGAAAGGTAGTGGGGTACGGGTTAAAGTCAGTTTCAAAGCTTCGAACGCTTTGTTGGAAGTGGTGTCCCATACAAACTCAGAACCTTTCTTAAGCAATTGAGTAAATCCAAAGGTTAACTCAGCATAGTTTGGGATGAAACGACGTAGAAAGTTTTCCTTCCCTTGCAAACTTTGTAACTGGTGGAGTGAGGAAGGAGGAGGGAGATTAAGAATTGCCTTGACCTTCAAAGTATCTAATCTGATCCCTTGACATGAAACAATAAAGCCTAGAAGTCAACTGGATTCTACACAAAAAACACATTTGTGTGGATTTAGGCATATACGATAAAACTGACATCGAAGGAAAATGGCTCGGAGGTGTGTTGGATGATCGACACGGGGCATGGAATGAGTCGGTAAGTCATCGATATATGGTTGCACAATGTGCTTTATATCATGAAAGACATAAGACATAGCACGTTGAAAAGTTGCATCGACATTCTTTAAACCGAAGGGTATTTTCTAGTAGGTGAAAGTTCCCCAATGACAAATAAAAGTGGTCTTGTGTTGGTCTGCGTATATGATATTGACTTGATTATATCGGGAGAAACCATCCATCAGAGAGAATATTTCACTTCCGGAACAGTCATCGACGATCTAATCAATGAAGGGAGTAGGAAAGTTATCTTTAGAACAAGCTTTATTAATGTCCCTATAATCAATGCACACATGGATTGTACCTTGTTTCTTGTTAACCGAAACAATATTGGAAACCCAGTGAGTTAGAGCCATAGGGTAAATAAATCCATCTTTAAGAAGTTTCTCAACTTCGAGCTTGATGGCAGCTGCTTTACGCGGGTGGACCGGATGAAGTCATTGTCGGACGGGTTTAGCACCCGGGTATGTCTTAATCTTGTGTACAACAATGTCAGGGTCAATACCAGGCATTTCTTCATAGCTCCATGCGAAGACATCAGGAAATTCTTGGAAAAGATACTTGTAGGTGACAACTTCATCATGGGAACATGAAGCTCTAATATGCACATTTTTGACAACTCCAAGTTTAATGGATATGTCAAGGGGGATCGTGGGTGAGATATTACTTAAGTTCCCTTCATAAAACATATCGTGTGTAGACTCCGGAATGGTAGAAATGATGAAAATGGTCGACGGAGTCGAGATCCATTGGTAACTCTCAATGGTGTGTTGTTCCAAGAAGAGAATGGAGCGATGATGTCCATCATCCCAAGGGGTGTCTTCCATGGACATAATAGACATAATCATCTTGTCTGTAGGAAAAATGACCTAGAATGGATCTGGATATGAATCACCAAGAGAGGGGGTAGAAGGGGTTGCCGATTGAATGGCTTGATAAGATGATTCGATCAGACTCAAAGTCATTTGGTCGCCATAACGAAGATGATCACTAGGGTTGGGTACAATCCACAGGTCATAAGACACAGGGGTTTCTTGAACAGAGGTGGAAAACATATTGATCGAGGTGACTAACGGATGTGGAACATCGGGCGAATATTTTTCCGTCTCTAAGTCAACCTCGTTAAAAAATGAAACAGAGTTATATGAGCATGATTTTTTGATTTCAATCTCATTAAAAAATGAAACCAGACTTGAGCATAGTTTTCTAATTTCAAGCTTGTTAAAAGATGAAACCACTTACGAGGATAGTTTTTTTAGTCTCTGTGGCAACCTCGTTAAAAAATGAAACAGAGGTTACGAGCATAGTTCTTTTTTCTGTGTCAAACTCGTTAAAAAATGAAATAGTTTTCCCCCTCTCTATTTGAGTCAAGTCCTTCGTCTAGTATTTGAAGCTTCGTTTCATCCAACTACAAAAGAGAATGAAATGAAGCTTCAAATACTAGACGNTAGTTGGATGAAACGAAGCTTGGGGGGCATTTGCCTTGGGGGAATTTGCCTCAGCCTCTGGACTTCATGCTGAAGTTGAACCGCTAGCTTCTTAAGCTGGGGCTAAGTACCAACCATGCGAATTTGTGGATAATGCATTGGGAAGTTTAAGCATAGTTTTTACTTTGGTTCAATCTTGTGTAAAAATGAAACCACCTACCTCAAGCATAGTTTTTCTCTGGTTCAAGCTTGTGTAAAAATGAAACCAAGTCCAAGAATATTTTTGTTTTGTTTTAAATCTTGAGTAAAAATGAAAACAATCTCGAGCTTAGTCTTTGTTCTTTCTCATGCTCGTAAATACATGAGAATAAGTTACCAAGCTTAGTCTTTGTTCTTTCTTGTGCTCGTAAATCAATGAGAATGTAACCAAGTATACTTTTATCATTTTTTCGGACTCATAAAGGTTATATGAAAAAGGAACCCCCTGAAGATTCCTTTAAGCTCTTTTTAGACTCTCTAAACATGAAAAGATTGTCAAGTGACCTTGTTCTTTTAACGCTCGTTAAAGTATTGGAAGAAAACTTTTGTTGAGTGATAGTTTATCTCTTTTTCGGTCTCATCAGACTACTTTATGAAAAATGAACTGAGCGAGTTATCTTTAAGTGTTTTTTAGACTCTCTAAACATGAAAAATCCCTGAGTTTTCTTTCTTTGGACTCATAAAACAAACATTGAAAGGCCCATATGGGACCGAACCACTCCTTCCTAGGGTTCGTTAGGAATACTATGAGGGACTCATATGAAGGATGAGCTTACATTACAACCATATGTTATCCTCCTCAAGATTGCATAAAAATAAAGAGGTACTCACCAGAAATGGTGGGGGAAAAATTTGGAAAGAAATGTGTCTAAACCTGTATTCCATGGAAGAGTCGCTTTTGAACATGACACCCTTTCACTCACCTTGTGTCTAGGTTGGAATATTCACTCGTCTCTTGATCATACTCCTTTATAAGATTACAAATTTGTCTGTGATCCCTATTGTTGATTCAGTATTTTCCAAGAAAGTTGTCGTGTCGTCAATATGTTCAAAGAGAAGTTCAACCTGGAAAGCCTTCTATTGTGTTGGCCATGTCTACAGTCTTTAAGCCTTATGTTGCGTCAGCCATCGTTGAGTCAGTCCTGAATCACTTGTTACTCTGATCTACATCAAACTTGTTACTTGTTTCGTGTCATTGATGTGGGATACATTAAGGCCCTCATGTGATGAGTCTTTTCCTGTCGACTTCAACTCATTATCTAGGAATTAGACTTAGAAACCAATTGGTACCTTGGAACTTGCATGCCTCAATGGCAGGTTTCCTCGCTTTCAACAATGGGTTTTCATTATTGACCCTTGATCGGGAGATTATGTCGAGTGTTCGACTTCAGCTCATTAACTCACATTTGTTAGATTGTACTAGAGTACATTGGGAGTCATTGACATTAATGGTGATTTCCCTCGCACTTGTTAACGGTTCTCATCATTGACCGGTAATCAAGTGGTTTCTACGATGTTCGACTTCAACACATGTATCCGCATGGTTAGATTCATACTTAGAGTGGTGGAGATGAAAACCCTGAACATTTTCTCATAGATTCGGGTTGCATTGGAGTATATTCAGTTTGTATTGTTGCATAAATCCACATTGTATGTCTTGTAACCATGCTCAAATTTGAGTCTTTAACACATAGATCCACAGTGTATTTTTGGTGGCTATGTTCATATTTGAGTCATATCGGCATGGATCCATAGTTTATGTTTGGTGGCCATGACCTGTCTTACTTGACATG
>JASDQU010242976.1:6485-16965 GCA_032191745.1 Picea mariana
TTAAAAGGTATGTCACTTGTATCTCTCCAAACTAGTTTATATGACAATGAAGTCTAAGGTGAAGTTTGTATTCTGTCTTGTTTTGTTCTAGTTTCATGTGGAAGTTATTGAGATCAATTTTTGTCTTCAATTACTAATTAGTTCAATAACAATAGGTACATCCTTAAATGATTGAAATAGAGGTATTTTGACAATAATATTTTTTAGTTCTCCTAAGAAATAAAACTTAGGATGTGTAGAAGGTTTTTCTTGGTTTATCCTTTCAGGATAGGGTGTGTCTTGAAGTTCAGGGTAGGAATTTTCAGCTTTTGAAGGAACTGAGATTGTTTTTGTTCCAGTTCTTCATTTGGGACCTCCTTGTTAAAATATTTGATGTTAATGCAAGGTTTTTCCTTGGTTATATTCTTCCTATATCTTAGGTGAATATTGTACAGTCTAGGGAAGAGATGGAGTAGGTAGGGTAGGTTGAGAGTCCTGCAACTTGTGTTGGTTGACCTTGCCTTCCATTATTTGAGTTAGGTATGGGTTGTGTAGATAGTTGTGGTCAAGGAGGGGTGGATGTGGATGTATTTATCAGGGAGGGAGGAAAAGTTGCATGGGTGGTTGTGTCATGGGTTGTTGAGGTCCTCCTTGTTACACATTATTTTGGTCACTCTGATGATGAACCTACAGGCATGTGTTCAAGCTCTCAAAACAATCTTTTACATGAGGAAAATGACTAATTTCTTCCCCTATAAGTCATATATTTAGAATGATTTCACAGGCTCATAGTGGTACACAGTGCAAAAATCCTTGATTTCCACATTCTGCTCTATGCCTGGCTTGCGAGATTTCTGCATGCTGCTATATAGCCAGGGTGTAGTGGCGTTTGAAGCTAAGAAAAGGAAGAAGTTTCATGAAGTTTCTAGAAGGATAATATTCTAGAACGTGAGGTGGCATCTGTATGGTTTGGATCTTATTGGCTTCTATAATTTGGTGGGATCATCCTCATCCTTGTAACCACTTCAAATTCTTCTATATAATGACGGGTTTCTCATGGAAAAGGCTAAGAAAGATTGAGCAAAAAATTGTTGAAAGAATAGGTTGAAGACTGTGTGAAGGATCCTATTACAACTAATTCTTGTGGCCTCTATTTTTCCATCAATATTTTGTGGACTATCTTAATACAAATTTGGAGCAAGTGTATGTGTGTGTTGGAACACAGGACCACCGAAAGGGAACTTGTGACATCAAGGAAATTTGGTTGTATCTTCCACTTTTACTTAATATGATACAGTGACATGATTATTTCCATAAAATCACTAGCGTTTTATTACATGACTCCTTGATTAGATGTTTAGGTTTCCATTGAATCTACAATTGTTGCTTTCACTTTGGTTGGTTTGTTTCATTGCCGATTTGATCTCACAAGGGAACCGAAGCGAAGCAGGGACAAAAAAAATATAAAGAAGCGATATCTAAAGGTATGATATCCATTCCTTATTTGGTAGTAAATTCAATGGTAACAACTTAGGGAAAGCATCATGTCCTATCTTGTTTTGTTCTAGATCTAGGTGGATCTAAGGAGATTAGTTTATGTCTGCATTCACCGATTTATCCAATAACAAAATTGGCAACTCCACTGGGGATATGACCTGATTGTGTTTTTTTGTTGGCCATTTTCTTTTAAACTATTCCTTTTACTTGAAATCAGTCTCTGAGTCTATCGAAGATCCATTCAAACTCGTTGGATTTAAAATTTCACTTAGATCCTTTACCCTCTTCTCAAAATTTCTTGATTTACAGACACTTCTGCACTGTACCCTATACATAGCCTGCTAAAACCTTCAATTTACGCACCCTGGTTGTTTKCTTCAGTGTGAACTTTACACAYCCTATCTATTTCTGTCCTGTGRAAACTCTTGATTTCTGCACTAKGGTATGCTATTAGGCTGTGAYGACRCCTGTGAAATTTTTTGAGTTGGGTATTGACCTCTATTGATGCCCAGTTTTGATTTAGTCAGCTAGGAGGGACTTTTAATGCCAATCCTTAACTTTTTTCTGACTGTTTAACTTGTTGTTGATTGGTTTCGAAGATTGAACACCTCTCTTTTAATCTTTTTCCAGATTTTGTTTTTTATTTTTATCGACAAGGGTATTATCTTTGAGCTTGTATCTGAGTGCTTTCTCGATTAAGGATATTTGATTGGATTTAAAGTTTTGGATTGATTACATGTTCTTTATTGCTTGATGATTGGGAAGTCATTTCTTCATTTTGCATTTGAAGAAACACTTTCTTGTCATTTTTTAATTTTATCTTCATTGAAATTTTGATATGGGTGCTTGTTGAGCATATATTTTTTCTTAGATAACTTGTCTTTGTTTGTCATACCCCTGATCTGGTTTTAGAAAGGAATAATTTAAAGTCACTTATTATTTTAAGTAATCATATATAAGAAATTTTATTGCATCTAAAAGAAGAGAACATTGAGAAACTTCATTGTTTATGGTTGTTTGCATTTGTGTTCATTTAAGAAAAAGAAATTTATTTTTTATCTTACATCATTCCAAAAATACCTTCTCCTTGTTGTAGATAGAGTTCATTGAATGAAAATTTGCATCATTCATTTCTATTTGCATATTATTGGGTCAAGGTCTTAAATAACATTGGTTTCATTCCCATCTCCCTTTTGATTAACAACAGCCTTTAAAAAATACCGTGAAATCTAAAAATCAATTAGTAAATTTTATTTTTTGGGGCTCTTTTACACCAACATTAGCTAGGCTAGAGATTTGGAATAGGCGGTGAGACACACTCTCCAAAGCACAAAGAACACAATAGAATATTGTGATAGGGAGTGTTTAATTCCATTTGCAACATTTTTTCCTTGGAAACCCTTCTCACACAAATGTCAAACCTGAGGTCGCATTGAGATTGGAAGAGTTACTCACCATGCTTTGTTGATCTCAGTGTAGAGATTGTGCGTATTATGGGGGTTGCTTGAAGGTATACCCACAATTATGAGTGGAAGCCTCTCAAGTTGATTTCAGGTTAGATACCCTTTGGGCATGGATTGGACTATCGACTGTTTCCCTAGGCATCATTGTTGTTCTTGGTAGCCTTAGTTGCCTATCTTCTTAGGGTCTTACACGAGGTGAATGTGGAGGGGAAAGTATTCACGATACCTGGACTTGACATTGGCCAGACTCACTCGGTCTCCTTGGAGGGAATACCCACGATTATGTGTGGGATCTTTCGCCAAGGTGTACGTCCATTAAGCAGGTCATCAACGTAACTTTTCCACTCACTTTGTCCTAGCCCCTTCTTGTCTTGACTTCGAGACGTTGGATTTCATCGCCAACTAGTGACTTCGAGATAAGAAGGTTTTGTTTGCTTGGTCTGATTCCTATATTTTATTAGCGAATGTTGTTTGTTTTCATAGTTGGCCATAGATTTTTTTCATAAATTTTTTGGTTCATCCAACATTGACCCTCCACACCATTCACATAGGATGCAAGGAATACCTCCAGAATATCTGAAAGTCTTTGAACCCTTGCTTCCTAACCCATCAGAGGGTTCTCCTCAACAGAGTGAGGTCCAAGACATCATACCATCTCAAGCGGAAAGAACTGACTTTCTAGACAATTTTTGAATTGTTTTTGATTCTCTAGATGCTTTCCAAATTTCTCCTAGATACAAGAGTCATATTCTCCAAATGAATTCCTCTAGAGAACTTGTTGTTGACACTTATGGACTACCAACCGGACCTCTTACCGGCCTGAAAATTGAGGATCCTTTTTGGACCATTGACATATTTTGAACCTCGGCTACTATGCGAGACCTTTATGGCTCGGGGGCAGGTGTTGATATACCTATCATATTTGAACTACCCGAGACGTCTGCTACCTATACGATACCTCTATATTATCTTAATAACACTACTGGTTATCTTTTTGTAGGTTTAAACACAGAGTATATTGGTCCTAGCTCGACCATTCCTCTTCAGATGGCCCATTCCACAATGGTCCCACATGCTATCACTATTCCCATTGGGAATGCAATGGTTACCCAAGCTCCCATCAATACACCACTTTCATCTAGACTTATCCCATATCTTCCTCATGGGTACCATGATTTAAATACTTCAATCCTAGTTCCTACTCAAGTTTCGTCTAGAGCTTCTCAAATTTTTACTACTCCTAGGTACAATGTTGCTTATGGATTCATTCCAACACCTTCCGAGGTCCCCTCCAGAGGGTCTTATCCACCTTTTATGGGAGGATTTGGCTCAAGTGGCTCCAATCCAATTGGAGGCTCTACTCCATCATTCACTTTTGGTTTTCAGATTCCTTTTGGAGGACAATATAACACTAGGGGGAAAACTCAATTTGGAGGTCACAACCAAATTGGAACACCACCCCTTCTTGGAGGTTTTTCCCCACATTATGAACAAAACTTTTTGGGATCATTAGCTGAGTATTGGAACCTTCTCATCCAGGTAAATTCACAATCATATGGGGGGAAACAACCTCAAGTGAGCTCTTTCATACCCCCCAGTTCGGGTCAGTCGTTTCTCGGTTCTTCCAATCCCATTTGGGGTTCGAACGCTCAATCTAATGTCCCTTTCCAAGGGAAGATCCCTAATCAGTACAACCTTATGGGCTACATGCCTCCACATTCATGCCTGATTCTGTCAGGACGTTCACCTTACATGCAGACTGCTTATGGTTCTACTGGTATACCGAAGGGAATTCCTCCCCAAATTCACCAGTATCCTCATGTGAATAGACAGTTACCCTTCTTAGCCACTTTCTATCTTCTTGACTTGTATAGAATCTTGAATGGCCCCATCCTATATTCTCCCCATTGGCCCATTATACCAGCCAAGATACCATCCGACATTCCAAAATTTGATGGTAAACTGGGAGAATATCCAAATAACAATGTCATGAATTTTCACCTTTGGTGTTCGTCCAACTCTTTAATGGACGATTCCATTCGGTTATGGCTCTTCCAATGAACTCTTATGGGTTTGGCTGCAAAGTGGTATATAGAATTACCATGAGGATTCTTCACTGGATTTAATACCCTAGCCATGGATTTCCTCACACACTACTAGTTGTCAATCCGTATGAAACATGAACTGAGATTTTGAGTTCCTTCAAGAAAAATAAGGCCACTCACATCTCCGATCACATTCATGAGTGGAGATGAAGACGACATTTGATCCAACTCGATATTCCTGATATTTTATTGGTAGAATGGTTCACATAATCCTTTGTGAATCAAATCTCTCGTGAAATTTCCATGGGTGGAGTTTTCACAGAAGAATAAGCGATCAGTCGTGCTCAGTACCTCTATATAGTTTATTCACAAATGGGTACTCTTTACGATTTTCTCCCTGACGCAACTCATACTTCTACCACCAATACCTCAAATACCCCTATTGCTTCTCATGCGGCTGATGATGTGATCGACACTTTCCATGCTCAACCTCAATCTGCACAAGCCTCTCCCACCAATCCCAATTCTACTGCTTCTAATTTTCAAAATTCTCCAACTCCTACTCCTTCCACCAGAAAAACCTCTGAGGTGAACTCCATTCAATCTACCCCTTCCAGAAAAAATAAATCTAAAAAAGGGAAGGGTAAGAATAAGGAGGATAAAAATAACCCGCAATCTGAGAAAGCCAAAACAAAACCTGCTGATGATAAGGATAAACACAAACCTCGATACCCTTGACTTATCTGTCATGATGATCACTACATGAAATATTGTCCAAGACAGGACGAAGTTACTAAGTTCCTTCAAGGGACCAAAAAACCTCCCACACCTATCGTTTTATTCCAACCTTTCCCTTCTCAACAACAGGCCCAATTGGTCACTCACAACCAACTCTCTCCCTCCACTACTTCCTATGTACTTATGTGTACTGGTGATTAAAAAAAGAATGATGTTAAACTTACCACTCGGGCCAAATATTACTCCACCTCAAAGGAGAAAGTTGATGATATAGCACCTTCATTGGTTCAAAACTCTCCCTCAACTTCACCTCCCAATGGTCCTATTCATCTTGAATGACTGAGCCTCGATACAATTCTCCACCCTCCCCCAAAGGGTGTTTTTCAAAATTCTTCCTTCAATCCTCATGCACGTGCTACTCATAACTACAATATTGTAGAAGATCTGGCGCAAACACCCTCTGCGATGTCAACTCTCAAAGTCCTTCAAAGTTGTGCCACTCAACGAAAGGCACTATTAAAGGCTATTGGTGGAATTGACCCTACGAATACGAATTTGATAATTTTTGACCTGGAAGATCACATTCCAAGGTTACCCCCTCAACTCACATTTCAAATCAAAGTTGTTGTCGCAGACAAGAACATTTGTAGAACAGTTATTGACAAGGATGCCTCGACATGCATAATGTTTGTTTCCTGTTGGAAAGAAATTGGCTCTCCTCCCTTAACTGAATCACACAACATTCTCAAAGCCTTCAATGGCTTTGGATTTAAACCCTACAGTGTACTCCCCTCGTTTCCTATTACATTAGAAGGAAAATTGATCAATGTTGAAGTTGAGGTCTTTGATGCACCTCTCGATTACAACCTCTTACTTGGTCGTAGCTGGATTGATTCCATGTGTGAATTTGTGTCTACTCTTTTCCATGTCGTACGTTTTCCACACCAGGGAAAAGTTATTACAATATACCAACTGGCCTTTTTTAACTCTGATACTCGTACTAACAACATACTCTTCATTTCAAAGACACCCTCTGGGTATGAGAATGTCGGTATGGATCTACTAAAAGATTTGACTTTGATGGGTATGTTCCCGATCCCACCACCTGATGTTCCACCTCCTTTGGTTTCCTCGATCAACATGATTTACACTTACGTTCACAAAACCCCCGCGTCTTCGAACCTATGGATAGTACCCAAACTTGGTGATTATCTTGGCTATGGTGACCAGATGCATTTAAGTCCAGTTGAATCTGTTTATTAATCCATTCAATCAAAAAATCCTTCTACTCCCTCTCTTGGTGATTCATCTCCTAACCCATTCTATTTTATTTTTCCTATAGACGATATTATCATGTCGGTTATGTCCATGGAATACACCCCATGGGATGATGGGCATCATCGTTCCATCCTCTTCCTAGAGTAGCACACCTTAGAGAGCTACCAACAGATCTCGACTCCGTCGACTGTTGTTGTCATTTATTATGTTCCTGAGTCCACACATGATTTTTTATACGAGGGGAACTTGAGTAATATATCACCCACCATCCCCCTCGACATATCCATTAAACCTAGAGTTTTCAAAAATGTTCACATCGGGGCTTCATGTTCCATCGATGAGGTTGTCACATATAAGTCCCTTTTCTGGGAGCTTCATGACATCTTCACATGGAGCTATGAAGAGATGTCGGGCATTAAACCTGATATTTTTATACATGAAATTAAGACCTACCTAGGTGCTAAACCCATCCGATAGAGACTTCCCCAGGTCCACCCTCGTAAGGCAGTTGCTATCAAGCTTAAGGTCGAAAAACTTCTTAAAGATGGCTTTATTTATCCCATGGATTTAACTGATTGGGTATCCAATCTAGTTCTGGTTAACAAGAAACAAGGTACGATCCATGTCTGTGTTGATTATAGGGATATCAACAAAGCTTTTCCTAAGGACAATTGTCCCACCCCCTTCGTTGACTAGATCATCGACGATTGCACTGGAAGTGAAATCTTCTCTTTGATGGATGGTTTCTCTAGATATAATCAAATCAACATCTTACCCAAGGATCAACACAAAACCACTTTTGTTTTTCCTTGGGGCACCTTTGCCTACCAGAAGCTACCCTTCATTTTAAAGAACTCTAGTGCGAATTTTCAACATGCCATGTTTTACGTTTTTCATGATATCAAGCACATTGTACAACCATATCCAGATGACCTGCCGATGCATTCCATGCATCGTAATGACCATCTGGCACACCTTCGAGCCATTTTCCTTTGTTGTCAATTCTTTCGTATACACTTAAACCCACACAAATTTGTCTTCTGTGTGGAGTCCGACTGACTCATGGGATTTATTGTATCACATCAAGGGATCAGGGTAGATCCTTTGAAGGTCGAGGTGATTCTCAATATCCCTTCTCCTTCCTCACTCTGCCAGCTGCAAAGTTTGCAAGGGAAAGCAAACTTTTTACGTCATTTTCTCCCAAACTACGTTGAGTTAACCCTCAGATTTAATTGACTGCTGAAGAAAGGTTTTGAGTTCATATGGGATACTACTGCCAAAAAAGAATTTGAATCTTTGAAACTGATTTTAACCCGTACCCAACTACTTTTCCCACAAGATTATAGTCGATATTATTTCCTTTATCTCGTTGCTTCAGACTCTACCATTTCCATGGTTCTAGTCCAGAAAGATGATTTACACGATGAGCATGTCATTTATTATTTGATTCGAAGTCTCACGACTACAGAAGCCAAATACTTACATGTTGAAAAACTGGCCTTAGTAGCTATTCAATTTGTCCAATGTTTCCGACACTATATCCTATTACGCAGGAACACTGTAATTTCCAATTGCAACCCTATGCAACACATTCTTACATGCCAATTGCTAGGGGGGAAGTGATTCTCCAGAAGTTTGACTTAGAGTTTGAACGTGCTAAGTCTAATAAATCCTTGGTGTTTTTTGAACTGATATGTGACCTTCCCTGCACTGAGACAGAAAATGTAGCAAAGGATTCTTTACTTGACGAATCCCTTTTTATGATCAATTCCATTGACCTTTGGTATGGATATATAATTATTTATCTTCAAACCCAGACTTTCCGACCTAATTTGTCTAGCACTGACTGTCATCATATACATTACCAAGCCCGTCAATATATTATACTTGGTGACACTCTTTATCGCCGTGGGGTTGACTTCATTTTTTGATGATGTCTCACCTATGATGAGGCTGAGAAACCTTTGAATGACTGCCATTTTGGAGCATGTGGTGGTCACATGTCTGGGTATGATACTACCTAAAAGATCTTACAAGCAGGGTATTTTTGTCCTTCTTTATTCAAAGACTGTATTATTTCCATCCAAAAATGCCATGCTTGTCAAACATACAACAACAAGATATGATCTCATCCCACTCCTTTACACCCTGTAGTTTCCATTGGACCTTTCACGAAATGGGGCATTGATTTCATGAAATGTAACCCTCACTCAGCTGGGGGGCATGGATACATTATCGTAGCTGTGGATTATTTAACGAAATGGGCCAAGGAGATGCCTACATTCGATAATACTGGAAAAAATGAAACCCTATTCATATTCAATTATATCATCACACAATTTGGAATCCCTCAAGCTATTGTCACCGATCACGGTAGCCATTTTTGAAATTTCATGATGTCCGAGCTTACTCAAAAGTTGGGTCTTCGACATGAAAACTCAACCCCCTACTATCCACAGGCCAATGGCCAAGTTGAAGTGATAAACAAGGTTCTCATCACTATGCTTCAACGGATAATATGAATTCACAAGACAAGTTGGCACACGATGTTTTTTTCAACATTGTGGGTGTATCAAACATCCGTGAAGTTTGCTATGGGATTTACGCCTTTTCAGTTGATGTATGGTATCGAAGTTGTTCTGTCGATTGAATTTGATATACCATCATTGAAGCTAGCTATTGAACTTCTTCCCAACACCTCTATCAAGGAAGAACATCTATTGTATCTTATGTGATTAGATGAAACCCATTGTGATGCCACCCTAGTTATTGAAACCTAGAAGAAACGCATAAAAGCCCAATCTGACAAGCATGTCAAGCCACGTGTTTTCTCCGAAGGTGATCTAGTTATCCTCTATGAACAAGATCGTGATTTACTAGGGGCCAAAAAATTCAAGGCTATATGGTGTGGCCCTTATATCGTCAGACGAGTGTTGGAGAAGGGAGCTTAAAAGTTAGTATATTATGATGGAATTCCTTTGAGTGAACCCATAAATGGGATTTACTTGAAGAAGTACTATGCTTAGAATATCTTTTCATGAGTGCTTGTATTTTTACTGTATCATATTTTTGTGTGCTACTTTTGTGTGCTTCTCATTATTTGGTTTCAACCCCCAACTACTTACCTTGCGTTGTGCTTGGTTTCCAGATGTCGGCGTCTTCACTACCCTATATTAGCTTTGTCGATGGTGCTAGTCATAGTAATCAAAACCTAGCTTCTGCTGCTTGGGAAATATACGCACCCACGAATGAACTTATCAGCCTGCAAGGTGTTTTCCTCGGTCGTACAACCAAAAATATCGCATAATACAGTGTAGTCATCAAATTGTTGACCGATGTTATTTCACTTGGGATTTGGCAACTAGTTGTACAACTTGATTCACATCTAGTAGTTCTACAATTAAGTAAGATCTATACTATCTAAATCCCTACTTTGTTACGGGTATATTTATGAATTCGCCTCTTGGAACGTTACATTGA
>JASDQU010242976.1:78219-91526 GCA_032191745.1 Picea mariana
AAGAGAACAATGAGTGGACTTGACTTCAATGCTTTTACAAATCCTCAAAAAATTAGTATGTTCTGAAAGTATAATGTTGACACAATACCAAGTGAAATAAAAATCACCACTATGAAGTACATGAGAAATAATGCACTTTTAAAACAAGAAACACCTTGATTGAAGGTTGTATGCAAAATATATTGTTAGAAAAATAGGATCACACAAAAATAAAATAAAACAAATGCAGAAATAAAACACAAAAGATACACAATACAATAGAGACACAGATATATGTGGTTCAGCCAGTGTGGGCTATGTCGACTAGAGAAATTTCTAGGTCCTTGCTTTATTGTTATCCATCAAATGAAGGGATACAACCTACATCAAACCCGTTGTAACTTCCTCTTCTTTATATCATAGTTTCCATCTCATAATACAATATTCACCATGATACATAGCCGCAATACATTTCCCTCATAAAACAGGGTTGCCTTCTAGGGAAAAAACCCTAACATAACTTCTATAGTCAGATCTGTGACCTTATAATAAACGGTCCAGATTTACAATGAAATTACAATATACATTTATAAGGCAATTTTTCCTTTAGGGGCTTCTCCCCCAACCCCATAGAGGGGGTAACCCCCCTCTGCACTCCCCCATGTGGAGTAGTGTACATTTTTTTGGGGTGTAAAGTCTTAATGGGGTATAAAAATAACTGAAAACAAAGACCTTTGAATCATGAAGATAATTAGGCTCCACAACCAACATATATGAGCCTTTGAAATTATGAAAATGAGAGCTACAAATTATGGGAAATTCATGTATCAAAATTATAAACCATCTACACCAGTGTAAAGAGCATGAAAAATTAACCCAAAATAAGAGGTTTGAAGCTTGAGATATGAGCCAACAAAATTTGTCTTCAAAACCCAACCTGCCAACAAAGAGGGGGTAGGAAATTCAAATTCACCTTCCTCCAAATTTAGTAGAATTGTCACCAAACTTAACAAAACTTCAAATTGTAGAAACCTCTAGATAAATTAGCGAAACCACCAAATTTAGCGAAATTACCTTCAAACTTAGTGAAATCGCCAATTGTAGAAACCTACAAATAAATTATAGAAACTTCCAAATTTAGCGAAACTACTACCAAACTTAGCAAAATTGCCAACTGTAGAAACCTCCATATAAATTAGAGAAATCTCCAAATTTAAAAAAACTACTGCCAAACTTAGCGAAACCACCAAAATTTAGCCTCTACCAAATTTAGTGGAATTTGACCAAACTGAAGTGTGCATTGGGGGGGGTACGACTCCATGGGAAAAAATAATTTCCTTCATGGACAACTTTGCCCAAAATAAACGAATGGATAGTTGATCTTAGCGTTTTGAGACATTTTGAGTGTGATGACAGTGTCATATTTGACCCAAAATGATTTGAAATGGTGGTTTCCCTCTAGATTTGGTAATAGACCTCCAGCTTCAAACCCTCATAAATTTGGCCCCTAGTGTCCAACTAGGACTAAACAAAAGGAAAATATGGCTATCTCAACTGCTTTGGACTCAATGGTGAGGTCAGAATGTCTCCAGGAAACTCCAAAACAACTTTCATATGACAAGTAAAAAAGGAACCTCTAGAAAACTAGTGTTTTCTTCACACTTATATGATTCTTTAGATCATTCATGAATGCAAGAGAAGAGCATACTCATGTGTTTCAAAAAAAATATTTCTACACTCACATTTCCAAAAATATTTCTAACCCACAACTCACAACCGCTTTAACACCATGTAAGATTTGGTTGAAAACCCACTCAAAAATGAAAATGCATGTGTTACACATCAAAATTACTCACTTCAATAGCATCACAAGTGTCGTCATTACAAGTATGACAAGTGTCTCATTTTGACCATAAGTGTCACATTATTGGCCTTAAGTGTCGCAAGTGTCGCAAACACCGTACTACCATCTTACCTATGCCATGTCTCCAACGACATCACAGGGACACTTAAGACACCTTCAAGACTGGTTTAAGAAGGAGAAATCATCTTATGAGGAGTACAAAATTTTTTCCATGAAGAAAACTACTTAAAAATTAATTTTGGAGGGCAGTGCTCCCCTACCCATTGTCAAAGAGTTCCATCTCTCCCTACCCTCCTTTGGGGGAGCGTTGTAGCACCCTGTACACCCTTCTGAGGGAGCATTAGGTGTTTCTGAAGGAATTTTGGGTAGTGCTCCTCTACCCACTATTAGGGAGTGCCAGAAAACCCTAGCCTTCTTTGGGGGAGATTTGCAACACTCTGTGCACACTTTTGGGGGAGCGCTGGCCTATTTGAGCAAATTTTGGGTTGTTGAGGAGAATCAGGGAAAATTCCCCCTTATCTTGGAAATCTATTGTATTCGAATCTCAGGTCAAGGATGGATCTTAGGGAGAATCCACAACTGAAGGAGAAAGATCCTCAACCTATCCCAAGAATATCTAAGGTGGTTGGGTCTATCCAAGCTTATATAAGGAGGCCTTCTCATGGTAAAAGCATATGGCAGTTTAGAGGCATCAAACTTATGATCTCATAAGGGAGAATTACCAGTAAATCATATTCATCATGAAAATTTTGAGCAAGGGTCTAGACAAAGAGATTTTGGTGAAGTTGTTGCATCTACATCATGGTTGTAAGCACTTTTCTTTGTTTTCATTAATATACATATGTGCTTGGCCTGTTTATTTCAAGGTTGTGTTTATTCTACATGAACTTGTCTCTATTAGATAGATCTAGTTTCAAGGTAATGTTAGTAGAATAAGAATCTTGTTATGTCTTTGTTTGATTTGTAGGACTTATCGAGGAGCTTGGGGATCAAAGCTCAACTCGGATTGTGCAAGGATGAACATCGATAAAAAGGTACACCCTTCTTCCTCTTCTCTATACATTAGTTTATCTAGGTTTAAAAGGATGTCAATGACCAATGTTAGCACCCTTTCTGTATTGGTTATAGGGGTCTAGTATCCAAGAGAGAATCCACTTGTCTGCAGGGGGATTTCTCTGTAACAGAAATTGGTGACTCCACTGGGGACAAGGACTCTGTTGACGGGCGAAATTGACCATCCGTCAACTGGAAGAGTGGAACCGGTCCAGGGTTGTCTAATAACCCAAGTCATTTGGAATGAACCACTCTGACGGGTTTAGCGGCTCCGTTAGCCAATCTAAGGTCCTAAGAAAACAAAAAGAAAAACTATTCTAAACTAACTAAACTAACTAAAAACAAAACAAAACAAACTAATAAACTAATCTAACTAATACTAACTATTAAACAAACTAAACTAAAACTAATTATTAAAACAAACTAAACTAATCTAACTATTCTATATATACAATTTATTAACTACTACTATACTAACTATCTAACTACTAATTGAAATATAACTTATTCACAAAATGCACAATATCCACAATTTACAGATTTAAATAAAACCTAAAAAAGTCATTTATGTTCTGCCCTGATGACAAAAAAAGATATTTTTTGTTGATTTTATGATTTTACGAACAAGAAATAAAAAAAAACTAACTAAAATAAACAATTAATTTACTAATTCTAACTACTAATCTAAACTAAAACATATATCTACTAAAATACTAATATTATACTAAACTAACGAAAATAAATTACGAACGGACCTGGAGAAATGCTTCAGATTTGTCCTGTGTATGATGATCTTCTAAGCTAATCGAAGGGAGGAAACCCGCACCGAATAATCCAGAAGCTTCTCGTAAACAATAGCTGCAATGCTCTTTAAGTTTGTTTACAGGACAAACAAGACATAAAAATCACAACAATCATATGATTTATAAATCTCCACAATTAGGTAAACCTGTATGCAAAGACTTATACAAAATAATTCAATTGATGAAGAAGAGAAATCTGTCATTCATAAACTGAATCAAGTAATTGTTGTATTTTTAAGTAATGGAAGAAATCAGATATGGATGAAACATTAATTAATTCATATCATTCTGCAAAAGACTATGATAGCTAAAGTAGTCACTAATCTAATGCAAATTGATAAAAATAAACATGAAACAAAAGATTGATATTATGAAAGTGAAAGATGTAGCAAAACATCAACTCCTGTCTCTGTTTGTATTAGAAATCCATAGCATGGTTCTCCCACAAGTGAGGATGATCCTTATTACAAAAATAATAAGTATTTATAAGTTTTCCACAGGGTAAAACCTCCCTGTGGAAGTTATCAAAACTGTTTATATAAATCTGGGAAGATATCCCAAGTTTCACTAAACTAGGAAACTACAATAAAAATAAAACACACAAATATCCCCTAAACTGCCCAGCATGTCCCATGCAATTCGAATTTACCTGAAAAGGGTCAAAAAGGACAAGTTAGAAGGATCTTTTATTAATAAAATAATAAAAATCTAATTCTATAGACTAGCTACAGAATCCTGTGATTCTGTAGCTGGTCTAAATAAGACACAGAATCAACGTTAAAATCAATTGAAAATCTTTTAAAGAATTAAATTCAATTAACATTGAACAGCTATTTGAAAATGAATCATTTAATTTGAAATTATTATACCATTCGAAATCAAACAAGATCAAAATCATTCAACCGAATACAGAGATAGGTGTATTCTGTTTCGTTGTTACCATAAAATCGAACGAATATAATCATAGTCAACATTTGTGAAATCGTTTGATATCAATTTGAAACTGATGTAACCAAAACAAATCATAGGTAATGGTTAAACAGGAGATACGATCAAATCCAAACAAAATCATTTTCCAATCGTTATATCTGTAACAACATAGCAAATGATTTATACCATAAGAGAATTAAACCAACACTGGAACGTAGATGAAATCATAATAGGATCAATCAATTGGTAACAGAGTTCGTAAGAATTGGTCGATCGTTTGCTATAGCAAATTGGGGCAGAAAAAATCATTCACGAAATCTTTTCTTGAGTGCATTTAGAACAACTATTTCCCGAATCTCCTCATACAAATTTAATAGAAAGAGATAAGTCGAACTGAGTTATCAAACTCGTTTGAGAACAGAACTGAAATCAAATCTATTTTGATATGAATGCAACTCATAAAATCGATCAAACTAACTGAAGATACAACTATCCAATCAAGCGAATCAAACAGCTGTGGTTTTACACAGTCGTCGTGGTTTTCCAGATTGAAATCGAACAGTGTTGTATTCCTGTTAGTATATATTATAAAATCGTAACAACAAAACTTATTGAAATAGTTTTCCAATCACAACATACAAACCATAATGAAATCAAATCCAACAAGATCGTATTCTAATTTGAAAATGAAAAAACTTCCTGTTCAAATCGGATACAAACCAATCCAGTCGAAAGCAAACCATCAAACGATCAAATCAAATCCAAACTAAAACCAATCAAATCCGAATGAAAATCTATTGGTGTGTAAACTGGGGATGATCAAATCATATATCTAAAACGAAATTTCATTCATTTTTAGCAAAGCGAAATGTATACAGGATGAACACATTATGAGAAAAACATTTTGAAATATAAACAGAGCTATTCAAAAAATAAACAGAGCTATTCGAATACCAAATTTCAACCATTATATTAGTCCTGGTCATTCACATAACTGAAACGATATCAAAATCCATACCTGTATGATGAGCATACAGCTTAGTCATGACAATTTAGAGTTGATAACGGTTGTGACCGATTCAACATTCTTGAAAAGGATGGATCCTGTTGTCTTCTGCTTCTTATCAGTTGCTTGGAGCTTGTCTCTTTGATTGGTCAACACTGCAATTTGATCTTCCAGTGATAGAATTTTCGATTGGAGTAGGGGAACATCAATGTAGTATCATTCTAACCATAAATCACATTGGTCACAAGAAGGCTGTGTGGGTTTTGAAAGAGTAGGCGAGGGTTTGGACACATCGCTGAGGGTTTCACTAGGAAAATTGATACCAGGGTAGCTAGGGTTATCTTTTAGGCAAGGGGGAAGATTTGTCACGAAATCATAAGGTGGTTCAGGGCATAAACCCTGCGAGTAAGGATATTCACTGGCTAGAAAACGTTCCACGTCAGAGTCTGAATCCTCACTAAGGATTATAGGCTATGACTCAGCAGAGGGTTTAGGTTTGTTCATGGTCATCCTTGAAATAATCCGAGCGTTCTTTTTACCCTTAGCATTAGCAGTAGGGTTTGCCTTGGGATTTTTGCTCGCAGGCCTTTTAATAGTTTCAAACTTCTCAGTTATGGCATTGGGTAAGTCAATATTAGGGTTGGTCGAGGGTTTAGGAGGAGGCAGTAGGATATGGAAGGGCACAGGTGGCTCGGCCTTAGTTTCAATTACCATAGGCTTGTCAACTTGGACAGGGTCTGTATCCTCAAAACCATTATGAGAGATGAAAGATCTCCAGCTATCATCATGTAAACTCAAGTGATAAACAATAATAAGTTTAATAAGCCCATGGTGGAACAGGCTACTGTCATCCTTGTTCCTTTTAAACCTTTTCGACATTTTATATAGGCTGTACTGAAAGTAAAAGGGCATATTCAATGGGTATCCCATAAAATTCATTAGCAAACGCAGGTGGTAGAGAAACACAAGTCCATATCGACCTTCACAGGTTATGAACTGCTTGACTATGATCAAAAGGTCATGCCATCATGGTTTAAGCAAATATATGGGCATACCTCTGTCATAAGAGGTGACTTTGCGCGAGAGGAACAGTAGTGGCCATGGAACCTCTTCCACTTTTGAATTTTTGAACCAACGCTGGCTCGTGGTAGGTAACCATGTAGCAAAACTGATAAATTCCTCGTCGATTTCCAACTGGATATCACCCACCTTGGCTCTACAGCCATCGAAAGTCATGGAAAATTGTCATGCCATAGCTAGATTAAAACCCTCAAATTGTTGCATGAAGGTGAGCCATCCGTTATCCTCCAAATCTTTGCGGGCATTGTCAAACATTAACAAGGCTTGGTTTTCATTTGGCTCGATTCGCACGACTGGTGCCATGGAACCGAGCACATGGTAAGCCGAGGGTTTGGATTATAACACACACAGGAGCAGAGCTACCTGAGCTAACAGAAGTGAACGGGGATAAGGGATAGGCATAAATGCCATCATGCGAAGGTGGTGGAGTTTATCTCTGCCATGCATAATAGTTATTGCCAAAGTACAACCGCCGACTATCATAGTTTTTCAACCCACTATAGCATAGTTCAAAAATCATGCCGCTTGGCTAACCAATGAAACAATGGTAAGTGCATAAACAAACGCGTGCAATCAACGTTATTCCATAGTTTTTAAACCATCAACATACAATTTGAAACCAATGCCAAATGTTTAACCATGCGCCAAAGTATCAGCTCATATCAATCGTTTAACTAATGTGCCAATGGGTATTCATATAATCAACAAGTCAATAGTTATGAAAACACAAACATAGGTATCATATTAAAAGATATAAATGAAAGATTTAACCATAACACCCATGTATTTTCATGAAACCAAAGGTCAAGTAGGTCAAATAAAATGCAAATCCAAATGCTAATGCCTTACAAACTCAATCAAACCAAATTACACAATCAATCGAAGCATGAGTACCGATCAAAGGATCTTGCCAGTTGTATAATGATAAATAAAAGGTAAGCGCAATAGGCATATTGACAAAAGAGATATTGACAGTTCAAATAATGACTTCAATGCGACTTCGAAAGATGAAGTTTTCACGCTTACAGTCGTGAAAACAAAACGAAGGCAAATGTGCAAATGTCACAAAAACAAAAATGTCGTTTATTTGAAAATTGCGATAAAAAATTGATGTTTGCAAAACATTGGTGTAGGCAGCTTATAAGACAATGGAAAAATGTGAATTGGCTGCCAACAATGGCGACACACTGGTAGAAGCAGTTATCTCTGCCAAAATGAACAGATTCAGATTAGGACAACAAAGATAATTCCAACTGAAAAATAACAACCAGAAAATAGTATAAACATCATCATTAACCAACTATTCCAGCAGTGTTTCAAAAGATGAAAACCGATAAAAATCTTAAGATTAGCAAGTCACAATATTAAAGATAAAATCTCCAATACTGTTGGCATAGCCACTGCTGCCAGCAGGCATCCATAGCTTCGACAAGGTTTCCATTTAACCCACTCTGACATCTGTATCCTGCTAAGAAGTTCTAGATCAGAATAAAGGACATTAAAGAGGTTTCTTTTTGCAAATTTTCATATACCCGACATTGCTTCATTGTTGATGGGCCTGTTAAGTACCCCTACGAAGTTGTCTTGGTGTCATGCATGCATTTACCCACTGCCAGCAGACCTGTTCAGTATCCTGGCGGGTTTACAAGCACTTCCCACAGCTCTTCTTAATAATTTTATTTTGTTTTTCATAGATATATAGCTGAGCGGGGTGACGCTGAAAATCTTGATATTTTAACATATTTTTTTAGACCTCATCAGAATTTTTTAGAACTGTCCTTTATTTAGATCCAGAGATGTTTTATTTACAAAAACAGCTTCCTAATACAGAGAGACGTCTTTTGAGTCATTCCCTTACGGAAAAGGGACAGCGTAAAAAGATAATAGATGATCATGACAAGCTTTGCTCAGAGATCAAAATCAGTCAACTTCTTTTAAACAACAAATTTTTTCAACACAGATATAAATTTCAGAAATATACCATTGATCTTTGTACAAATTTTCCAGAAGTTATTTCAGCGAAGGAATTTTCTATCGTCTTTGTCTAAATATCTCAGTGTATAGGTATGTGTATTTTTCAAAAACGCAAATTGATAAATTCAAATCAAAATAAAAAACAGAAAGCAAACGAAAATGCAAAATAAAATAAAATATTTACATAATATACAAGGGTAGTTATCAAGCAAAGTATCTTTTCAAGGCTTGGCCATTCACCGGGTAGGTGTCAAGCTACCCTTGAAGATTCTGCAATCAAAAAGAACTGGAACCCAAATTTTCAGCAATTAAAAATGGTCCAAGCCATAAGTTTTGAAATTTTGTGTGTTCTCCCTTTCCCTCATGTGGGTTGTCCCATTTCAGGATGAGATCACCTACTTCTAAATTCCTATCAGAAGCAAAGTTAGAATCGAACCAGATTTTAACTAATTTTTGATGTTGGTCTAACTTACATTTATCTTGGGCTCTTACTTCTTCTAGCTTCATCAAAGCATTAATTCAGTTTTCTAAAGGGGGACAATCTTCTTCTTGAACTTTCTGCGAGAACTGAAGCGAAGGAAGAAGAATGTGAGGTGGCAGAATTGCTTCTTTTCCATAAACGAGAAAAAAGGGGGAGTTACCTATAGCAGCCTTTAGCATTACCCTATCAGCCCATAGTGCGTTTAGCAGCACATTGTGCCAATTTTTGTGATTTTCAACCACAGTTCTCTTGATAATTTTAATCAAGTTCTTATTTGTTGATTCTGCCAATCCGTTGCCCTGGGGGTATTAACTAGCAGAGTACTTCAGCTTAATTCCTTTTTCCAAAGCGAACTCGCTCATCTCAAGAGAAGAAAAGTATGAAGTGTTGTCAAAGACTAAATAGTCAGGGATACCAAAACGAGTGATAATATTCAAATTTAGAAAGGCGATTACCTGACTGGTGTTGACAGTTCTTAACGCAGCAGCTTTAGACGATCGAGTAAAGTAATCTGTGGTTGTCACAATAAACTTGTGTTGTTGCAAATACAGGGGGTTGATTGGACCTATGATATCAAGGCCCCACTACTAAAAAGGGGAATCTACTAAAACAGGCTGCAGGATGGTTTTTGCAACTGCCCTGATGCTTTCTGACAAATGATACATTTACGACACAAAGCATGGGTGTCTCTAAAAAGCGTGGGCCAGTAATAAATGGATCTTAGAACTTTATGAGCAGTGGTGTCACCACCAAAATGACCACCATCTTCTCCTGTGTGCAACTCTAGCGAGACATTTTCTGCTTCGTCTTTTTCGAGGCAGCTCATCAGTACGCCGTCAAAATTTTGACGAAATAGGATACCATTAATTAGATGAAAGGAGGCAGACTTTAACCTCAATGCTCTTCTCTTAGGGGGGTGTAAGTGACAAGGTGCTGACCCATATTCAAGACAGAACCTAATATCGTCGTACCAGGGACTAACAAGGTTTTGTGCGCAACTGATTAAACTTTGATCGCTTTGTCCTAGGTTTGACGTATCACTTTCTTTTTGTTGTCATGTCTCCGAATCAATAACCAACTTACATAACCCTTGGCCTTTCACAATCTGGGCTGGGGTGATTTCCAATTCATACTCCTGCAAAGAAGTGACCCAGTTGGCTCTCTTTTCTCCTAGTTCCTTCTGCACTAACAAGTTCCTCACAGTTGGGTAGGGGACAATGACTTTCATCATTGACTTTAAAAGATAGGACTAGAAATGCTTAACTGCCTTGAAAATAGCGTAGGCTTGTTGATCAACCATTGGATAGTTAAGTTCAACACCTTTGAAAGCAGAGCTCATAAAGGCGATGGGTACTTCGTGGTTCTCGGGATTCTTCTGAGTTAAGACAGTGGCATAGGAACGGTCAGAGGCAAAAGTATAGACTGTAAAATATTGAGAGAAGTCAGGGCTCATGAGAGATGAAGCGTCTATTATGGCCTTCTTTATTGCATTGAAAGCCTGATTTTCTATGGGTCCCCAGTGATATTGGGTGTCTTTCTTAATCAAATTTTGTAAAGGCCTGACCATTTCGGAGAAACTAGGGACAAATCTCCTCACGAAGTTAATCTGGCCTAAGAAAGACTGCATGGATTTTTTGGATGTAGGAGGGGGAAGTTTCATGACGACTTGAGTCCTGTCGGGGTCAATAATCATCCCTTTACTAGACACAATGAATCCTAAGAGTTTACCCTGTTCTACTATGATTTTTTGAGATTTAAGGAGATGATGTATTTACGACATCGCAGTAGAATGGCTCATAAGTGAGCTAGATGATCGTCTTTTTTTTTAGAATAAACAGTCACATCATCTAAGTAAACTACGACAGAATGATTGATTAATCCTCAGAAAGCGATGTCCATCGCTCTCTGAAAGGTGGCACCAGCATTAATCAATCTAAAGGGCATTTTACGATAAGCATAAGTGCCCCACGGGGTACAGAAGGTAGTTTTGAGTTGGTTTGGTGGAGACATCAGGACTTGGTTGTATCCAAAGAAACCATCTAACAGGGATAGCCTCTCGGAACCAGATACCTGTTGAAGAATCTGTTCCATGGGCGTGATAGGATAGTTGTCTTTATCAGACGCTCTATTAAGGTTCCGGAAATCGACACAGAGTCGGATTTCCCCATTTTTATTTCGAACTGGGACAAGGTTAGAAACCCATTGAGTGTGCCTAACAGGAAAAATTATTTTAGCATTAAGGAGATTATTCAATTCTTTTTGAATGGTCAGTTCAATTTTAGGGTGCATTTTCCTCAGTTTTTGTTGAAAGGGTAAGGTTTGGGGCTTCATGGGAATGACATGCTGTATGATATTAGGATCAAAAGTTTTAATATCATCATACATCCATGCAAAGACATCCTTAAACTCTTTAAAGAATTTAACAAATGCAGCTTTTTCTTGTCAAAAACATCCCAAGCCTAGGTTAATGCACTAAGGATTTTCATTAGTTCCTAATTTTACTTTTTCATAAGACAACGAGGAACTATTGGTTTTACAGTTGACCGTCTTTTTAAATTTATCTTCAAAATCATAAAACTTCTCTAATCTAACTATAGATTTAGGTATTGAATTTACCATGTCCGATAGAGCTTCAGGATTTTTCAGATCAGGTATTACCGTAAAATCGTGGAAATTGTCATCGTGCGTGCGTTCGTCTATCACCGCGCCTTGAAAGGTTTCTTCCATGTGCAGAAAGTTGATGATCTACTGATCGTCGTCAAAAAATCTCCAGTTTGTGATGTTGTTGGGAATGGATGGTCGAAACAATAGCTCAACGGAGAATGCGTCAGGGGACAAGCCTTCTGCAGGAAGAAGTTTAGAAGCTACATTAGCTAATAGATCTGCTTCAACATTATTTAATCTAGGAATGGAATTTATATTGAAAGCAACAAATTTATTCATTAAACTCGATACCTCAAACTGGTAGCTCTTGAGATGCAGAGAAAGATAGTGGATAGAATCTCTTACCTATCTAACCACTATTTTAGAGTCGCCAAATACAACCAGGTTTTGAATGTTCATATCCAAAGATTTTCTAAGAGCTTGCAGTAAAGCCTCATATTCTGCAGTATTATTAGTACATTCAAATTATAGTCTACATGCAATTAATTTCTTGTTACCTGTTGGATCGATAATGATGCAGCCTGCACTAGCTCCTTCTTTAGACTTAGATCCATCGAAATACAAAGACCAATTTTGGTTTCCATCGGGTGCATGGGACCGTTGCGTAGAAACTGTTGGTTGCATATATGCTACAATCTCGGACTGTTGTTCTGGATTGATGATAGATGAAGCCTTGGCCATGAAATTGCCGAAGAAGGTGTCCGTCCCTTGTATTTTGGGTGAATCAATAGAAGGTGTGAATGGTTCGTTGGGATCGTTCAAATCTGTGACCGTGNTCCCTTGTATTTTGGGTGAATCAGTAGAAGGTGTGAATGGTTCGTTGGGATCGTTCAAATCTGTGACCATGAACTTAAGGTAGCGTTCACGATTCACCTTGATCTTGTTAGGATTTCCGTTCTCTGGAAGCCATAGGTGAGACCAGTCTGTCGCGAAGTAACCATGTAGCTTCTCCAACCAGTCCCTTCTTAAGAACAGACCATACACTTCTGGAATATCCACAATGATTATATCAATAACCTGATGAACCTTGGGGTTAGACGATAATCTAATAAGTACATTTTTTAGTTCGCCTATAACTTTGACATTTTTCCGATCAAGTTGTATGATTTTTAAAGTAGAGGGTTCAACTTCTGCGTTTATCTTTTGGCAAACAGACCAAGGCATCACATTAGATGACACTCCTGAGTCTACCATGCAATTATGCACATTTCTATTAAAAATCTCGACAGTTAATAGGAAAGGAGGTACATTTGAATGAGTACTAAGAGTAGTAGCTTGTGGCTTTTTACTCGCACTTTCTAAAGCTACTTTATCTACATTATTTACATTACTTACAGGAAGGCTTCCTTTATCTTGAGGATCATGATGGTTTTTAGTGGAAGTCTTTTGAGGGACTTTGTTTTGCACAACCTTGTTACCATTAGAATTACCATTTTTGCCATTCTCTGAAATATTTTGCAACATTTTTTGAAG
>JASDQU010242976.1:92975-106571 GCA_032191745.1 Picea mariana
TCCCTTGTATTTTGGGTGAATCAGTAGAAGGTGTGAATGGTTCGTTGGGATCGTTCAAATCTGTGACCATGAACTTAAGGTAGCGTTCACGATTCACCTTGATCTTGTTAGGATTTCCGTTCTCTGGAAGCCATAGGTGAGACCAGTCTGTCGCGAAGTAACCATGTAGCTTCTCCAACCAGTCCCTTCTTAAGAACAGACCATACACTTCTGGAATATCCACAATGATTATATCAATAACCTGATGAACCTTGGGGTTAGACGATAATCTAATAAGTACATTTTTTAGTTCGCCTATAACTTTGACATTTTTCCGATCAAGTTGTATGATTTTTAAAGTAGAGGGTTCAACTTCTGCGTTTATCTTTTGGCAAACAGACCAAGGCATCACATTAGATGACACTCCTGAGTCTACCATGCAATTATGCACATTTCTATTAAAAATCTCGACAGTTAATAGGAAAGGAGGTACATTTGAATGAGTACTAAGAGTAGTAGCTTGTGGCTTTTTACTCGCACTTTCTAAAGCTACTTTATCTACATTATTTACATTACTTACAGGAAGGCTTCCTTTATCTTGAGGATCATGATGGTTTTTAGTGGAAGTCTTTTGAGGGACTTTGTTTTGCACAACCTTGTTACCATTAGAATTACCATTTTTGCCATTCTCTGAAATATTTTGCAACATTTTTTGAAGCAGAAATGGAAACTTCAATAACTCATAAATAAAAATGTTATCCCTTAACTTTTTAAGATCTTCAACACCATCATAATCTAAGTTGGGGTTCCCATTACTCTGTTTAGTCTCAGTTGATTTAGATTGCTTTGGAGGTGAAGTTGTAGTGTTTTCGGTAGAAGGTTTGTTTGTTGTCTTACTCCTGGTATTATAAGGATGAACTGTCTTGAAGTTAGCTTGAAAGATGCTATCCGAGAAGTGTCCAAATTTTTTTGGAGAAGACTCTTCTTCTTGAACTATTTCTTGTTCAACTACCTCCTGAGGGATTTCAAGGGGTATCAAGTTATCTTGGGCTTCTAGAATTGTTTGAAGAGTGCATTGTAGGCTTTCTAGATTTAGGTCTTCGGTGGTTGGATTAGGTCGGTTGGCAGGAAAAGGCTTCCAGAAAGAAGGTTTGTAGGGCCCTTTACTCGAGGAATCTTCTTCAGTTGATCTTTTTAAGTCTATAACTTGATTTGACGGTTTTTGAACAACTTTAGTTAAATTCTCTAAATTAGAGTTTTGAGGTTGTGTTTTGCTTTAAGTGGGTCTAGGGAGGATTTCAATCTTCTTTTTGGAAGAAGAACTAGTCTCAGTTTCGTTGCTAGAAGAATCTTTAAGACTAAGTATGTCTTTTTCAATCTGGTTGGCTTCTTCGAAGGCCTATAACAATGTGGCTTTCTTAGATCATTTAACCCAAATAGCTATGCTTTGATGCAAAGCTTTAGTGTAGTAAGCTATTATAAGACTCTTAGCAGGCATGGAATTCGCAGGGATTCGGTTTTTAAGTGTTAAGAATATTTGATTAAAGTCTTTAACTTTTTCTTTTGGGTTCATTTTTAAGCTAGAAAGATCCATGACTAGGACTTCCAGAGGCTTACCATCTCCGAACTTTTCCAAAAAGCACGACTCAAACTTTTCCCAAGACACGATGGTATGGGGTTGTTGGGCAAAGTACCATGTGGATGCATTACCCTCAAAAGTATAAGGGAACAACCTACAGACAACGTCTTCATGTTCGACATTGCGGAGTCTTATGGCTAGCATGAAATTTTTAATGTGATCTTCAGCGATCTGTTTTGAGTCGGGATCAAACTTGGGAAGCCATTTCTCCGGGTGTTTAGGTAAAGGGTGTTGAGCTCTAGGTACAGCTACAACATCCTGGTCAAGCTAGGGTCTAGCAGGGTTGTTCTGATTTGCCATTGGGGTAGTGGGTGTGGAAGGCTAAGAAGGGGAATCGCCTTCGTCAGAGGAATCTCCTCCAGAAGAGGAAGGAGATGATGGAGGTGGTGAAGGAGGTATCCAAGATCCTCCTGCAGCAGGATTTAAGATTGGATCTATGGGATTCACAGTGAGGTTAGTGTCACCTAATTGTTCTCTAATATCAGAGAAGTCTCAAGGTTGACCCCACGGACGGTTTGGTTGCCTCAGACAAGCTAAGACACTATGTGTTTTTATAAGAGATTGACGGACAATCTCTTGTATGTTACCACTTGTAGGATTAGGGGTTGTTGGCTCAACTTTGATCTGTGGATCGTCGATTGAAGTAGTTGTTGTTTGAGGGGGAATATTATCATTTGAATGGCTTCAGTCACTATAGGTGAGCGATTAGGGGGTGGAGGAGTCTTGCGGCCGCCTCGTGCCATTAATTAAGTTCAGGCCCTCCTTCTAGCACCATTTGTTGACGGGCGAAATTGATCGTCCGTCAACTGGAAGAGTGGAACCGGTTCGGGGTTGTCTAATAACCCAAGCCATTTGGAATGAACCACCCTGAAGGCTTTAGCGGCTCTGTTAGCCGATATAAGGTCCTAAGAAAACAAAAAGAAAAACTATTCTAAACTAACTAAACTAACTAAACACAAAATAAAACAAACTAATAAACTAATCTAACTAATACTAACTATTAAACAAACTAAACTAAAACTAATTATTAAAACAAACTAAACTAATCTAACTATTCTATATATACAATTTATTAACTACTACAATACTAACTATCTAACTACTAATTGAAATATAACTTATTCACAAAATGTGCAATATCCACAATTTACAGATTTAAATAAAACCTGAAAAAGTCATTTATGTTCTGCCCTAATGACAGAAAAAGATATTTTTTGTTGATTTTATGATTTTACGAACAAGAAATAAAACAAAACTAACTAAAATAAACAACTAATATACTAATTCTAACTACTAATCTAAACTAAACCATATATCTACTAAAATACTAATATTATACTAAACTAACGAAAATAAATTACGAACTGACCTGGAGAAATGCTCCAGATTTGTCCTGTGTATGATGATCTTCTAAGCTGATCGGAGGGAGGAAACCCGCACTGAATAATCCAAAAGATTCTTGTAAACAATAGTTGCAGTGCTCTTTAAGTTTGTTTACAGGACAAACAAGACATAAAAATCACAACAATCATATGATTTATAAATCTCCACAATTAGGTAAACATGTATGCAAAGACTTGTACAAAATAATTCAATTGATGAAGAAGAGAAATCTGTCATTCATAAACTGAATCAAGTAATTGCTATATTTTTAAGTAATGGAAGAAATCAGATATGGATGAAACATTAATTAATTCATATCATTCTGCAAAAGACTATGATAGCTAAAGTAGTCACTAATCTAATGCAAATTGATAAACATAAACATGAAACAAAAGATTGATATTATGAAAGTGAACGCTGTAGAAAAACATCAACTCCTGTCTCTGTTTGTATTAGAAATCCATAGCCTGGTTCTCCCACAAGTGAGGATGATCCTTATTACAAAAATAATAAGTATTTATAAGTTTTCCACAGGGTAAAACCTCCCTGTGGAAGTTATCAAAACTGTTTACATAAATCTGGGAAGATATCCCAAGTTTAACTAAACTAGGAAACTACAATAAAACTAAAACACAAAAATATCCCCTCAACTACCCAGCATGTCCCATGCAATTCGAATTTACCTGAAAAGGGTCAAAAAGGACAAGTTAGAAGGATCTTTTATTAATAAAATAATAAAAATCTAATTCTATAGACTAGCTATAGAATCTTGCGATTCTGTAGCTAGTCTAAATAAGACACAGAATCAACATTAAAATCAATTGAAAATCTTTTAAAGAATTAAATTCAATTAACATCGAACAACTATTTGAAAACAAATCATTTAATTTGAAATTATTATACCATTCGAAATCAAACAGGATCAAAATCATTCAACCGAATACAGAGATAGGTGTATTCTGTTTCGTTGTTACCATAAAATCGAACGAACAGAATCATAGTCAACATTTGTGAAATCGTTTGATATCAATTTGAAACCAATGTAACCAAAACAAATCATAGGTAATGGTTAAACAGGAGATACGATCGAATCCAAACAAAATCATTTTCCAATTGTTATATCTGTAACAACATAGCAAACGATTTATACCATAAGCGAATTAAACCAACACTGGCACGTAGATGAAATCATAACAGGATCAATCAATTGGTAACAGAGTTCGTAAGAATTGGTCGGTCGTTTGCTATAGAAAATTGGGGCAGACAAAATCATTCACGAAATCTTTTCTCAAGTGCATTTAGAAACAACTATTTCATGAATCTCCTCATATGAATTTAACAGAATGAGATAAGTCGAACTGAGTTATCAAACTCGTTTGAGAACAGAATTGAAATCAAATCTATTTTGATATGAATGCGACTCATAAAATCGATCAAACTAACTGAAGATACAGCTATCCAATCAAGCGAATCAAACAGCTGGGGTTTTACACAGTCGTCGTGGATCAAAATGTTCCAGGATTCGGGCGTGCATATTATTCGCATAGACTTAAATGAGCATATTGTTTTCATAAAAAAAAAAAACAGAGTCATTTTTTCCACATTGAAATCGAACAGTGTTGTATTCCTATTTTTAGCATATATTATAAAATCGTAACAACAAAACTTATTGAAATCGTTTGCCAATCACAGCATACAAACCATAACGAAATTAAATCCAACAAGATTGTATTCTAATTTGAGCATGAAAAAACTTCCTGTTCAAATCATATACAAACCAATCTAGTCGAAAGCAAACCATCAAACAATCAAATCAAATCCAAACTAAAACCAATCAAATCCGAATGAAAATCTATCAGTGTCTACACTAGGGATGATCAAATCATATATCTAAAACGAAATTTCGTTCATTTTTAGCAAAGCGAAATGTATACAGGATGAACAGATTATGAGAAAACAATTTCGAAATATAAACAGAGCTATTCGAAATATAAACAGAGCTATTCGAATAACAAATTTCAACCATTATATTAATCCTGGTCATTCACATAACTGAAACGATATCAAAATCCATACCTGTATGACGAGCAGACGGCTTAGTCATGACAATTTAGAGTTGATAACGACTGTGGCCGATTCAACATTCTTGAAAAGGATGGAGCCTATTGTCTTCTGCTTCTTATCAGTTGCTTGGAGCTTGTCTCTTTTATTGGTCAACACTGCAATTTGATCTTCAAGTGATTGAATTTTCGATTGGAGTAGGGGAACATCAATGTAGTATCGTTCTAACCATAAATCACATTGGTCACAGGAAGGTTGTGTGGGTTTTGAAAGAATAGGTGAGGGTTTGGACACATCGCTGAGGGTTTCACTAGGAAATTTGATACCAGGGTAGCTAGGGTTATCTTTTAGGCAAGGGGGAAGATTTGTCATGAAATCATAAGGTGGTTCGGGGCATAAACCCTACAAGTAAGGATATTCATTGGCTAGAAAATGTTCCACGTCAGAGTCTGAATCCTCACTAAGGATTATAGGATTTGACTCAGCAGAGGGTTTAGGTTTGTTCCTGGTCATCCTTGAAATAAACCGAGGGTTCTTTTTACCCTTGGCATTAGCAGTAGGGTTTTCCTTAGGCTTTTTGCTCACAGGCCTTTTAATAGTTTCAAACTTCTCAGTTATGGCATTGGGTAAGTCAACCTTAGGGTCGGTCGAGGGTTTAGGAGGAGGCAGTAGGATATGGAAGGGCACAGGTGGCTCGGCCTTGGTTTCAATTACCACAGGATTCTCAACCTGGATAGGGTTTGTATCCTCAAAACTGTTACGATCGATGAAAGCACTCCAGCTATCATCGTGTAAACTCAAGTGATAAACAATAATAAGTTTAATAAGCCCATGGTGGAACAAGCTACTGTCAGCCTTCTTCCTTTTAAACCTTTTCAACATTTTATATAGGCTGCGCGGAAAGTAAAAGGGCATATTCAATGGGTATCCCATAAAATTCATTAGCAAACACAGGTGGTAGAGAAACACAAGTCCGTATCAACCTTCACAGGTTACGAACTACTTGACTATGATCAAAAGGTCGTGCCATCGTAGTTCAAGCAAAGATATGAGCATACCTCTATCACAAGAGGTGACTTTGCACAAGAGGAATAGTAGTGGCCATGGAACCTCTTCCACTTTCAAATTTTTGAACCAACACTGGCCCGTGGTAGGTAACCCTGTAGTAGAACTGATAAATTCCTCATCGATTTCCAACTGGATATCACCCACCTTGGCTCCACAACCATCAAAATTCATGGCAAACTATCATGCCACAGCTAGATTAAAACCTTCAAATCGTTGCTCGAAGGTGAGCCATCCGTTATCCTCCAAATCTTTGCGAGCATTGTCAAACATTAACAAGGCTTGGTTGCCATTTGGCTCGATTCGCACGACTGGTGCCATGGAGATGAGCACATGGTAAGCCGAGGGTTTGGATCATAACACACACAGGAGCAGAGCTACCCGAGCTAACAGAAGTGAACAGGGATAAGAGATAGGCATAAATGCCATCGTGCGAAGGTGGTGGAGTTTATCTCTGCCATGCATAATAGTTATTGCCAAAGTACAACCGCTGGCTATCATAGTTGTTCAACCCACTATAGCATAGTTCAAAAATCATGTCGCTTGGCTAACCAATGAAACAATGGTAAGTGCATAAAAAAACGCGTGCAATCAACGTTATGCCATAGTTTTTAAACCATCAACATACAATTTGAAACCAATGCCAAATTTTTAACCATGCACCAAAGTATCAACTCATATCAATCGTTTAACCAATGTGCCAATGGGTATTCATATAATCAACAAGCCAATAGTTATGAAAACACAAACATAGGTATCATATTAAAAGATATAAATGAAATATTTAACCATAACACCCATGTATTTTCATGAAAACAAAGGTCAAGTAGGTCAAATAAAATGCAAATCCAAATGCTAATGCCTTACAAACTCAATCAAACCAAATTACACAATCAAGCGAAGCATGAGTACCGATCAAAGGATCTTGCCAGTTGTATAATGATAAATAAAAGGTAAGCGCAATAGGCATATTGACAAAAGAGATATTGACAGTACAAATAATGACTTCAATGCGAATTCGAAAGACAAAGTTTTCACGCTTACAGTCGTGAAAACAAAACGAAGACAAATGTGCAAATGTCACAAAAATAAAAATGTCGTTTATTTGAAAATTGTGATGAAAAATTGATGTTTGCAAAACATTGGTGTAGGCAGCTTAAAAGACCATGGAAAAATGTAAATTGGCTACCAACAGACTCTTATTTGTCTTTCCTTGGTTTGTCCCTGCCCTTTGCTCACTTTTAGATCTTATACATGCTGTGTCTATGATCCTTATATGTGTTATTGGCTCTTGGATTCATCTTACACACTGAATTTTTTCATTTTTCCTAAGGCTTTTTTTATTTCTTGGTAAACTTTTGAGTTCTGAGAGGCCAACACTCCCCTACCTTTTCTACCATAGTGTTGGCGCTCCCTGGAAATATTCCACAGAGGGTTTCAACACTATGGTTCTCTTGACACTAGAGCGCTACCCTTTTTCTGAGGAAAATATTGTGGGGAATTGGTCTCTAAGTCCATTTTTTGTTGTTTGCATTTTCTCAGAGTTCTTATAACCTCAGTGTATCCTTGTTTTGGCCTTCAACACTTTGTTTTCTAAGGATTGATGATGTCTTGTTTGGATTTTTGATGTCTATTTTCCTTTCTTTGAGTCACTCTTCTTTCTTGAGATTTGGAGTTGATCTATTTATTTCTCACTTATCTGATTGAACGAAAGTTGTTGTAAGGAAATTCATAGATCTATGCACCATTCCATTTGATCTTTGAGGTCAGTTTTTCAAGCATTTCCTCCTGTCTAGATTTGTTTTTTCTTTTTTTTATCTGTTTGATTACAACATGGGTGTGTTTTTGTTTATGTGAAGTTTGCTTCCGGATTGCTTAAATCTCACAGATCTTGAAGTCTGATTAACATAGGAAGCTTTACATCAAACTGATTATCAGTCACATATAAACATTTTAGCATTGTATCATATTTTTGATTGAGGACTATTGCATGAGGTCATTGCATCTTAGTGTTTGAAAGTGAAAGGAAAATACTTCTCCTTCCCTTAAATAGAAATTCATTGAAGGAAAATACTACTTATCATTTCTTATGCATGTTTTGGGAATTGATTCATAATATCATCAATTTTCACTCTCATACACCTCTGAGTAAACAACAACCACTAAAATCAATGCTAAACTAAAATTTATCAGACTTTTTTACATTTTTTTTAGCAAACCTAATTAGCTTAAGGTGTAGGGATTTGGAATAGGTTGAAAGGATACATTTCCAAAGTTGTCAAACAAACTTAACATATTGCGATAGGGAGAGAAAATCCAATTTTCGTTTAAGCTTATTGGGATCCCCCTCTCACACAGGGGTTATGCACGATGTCGCGTTCGGGAGAGTTACAGATATTATCCCTCCGTGGTTCAACCATTCATAGTGGTCAGATCGTATATTGGGGGTTCTTCTTGAGGTTCAATTTTTTTCATTTGCTCTCGGTGCTTCATGAATTATGAATTCGTTCAGGGTCCTCTGAAGTTCTACTGGTCCACTTGTCCTCAGTTCTCTTGAAGTATTTCAGACTTGTTATCTTGCCCATAGGTTTGGACTGGATTTTCGATTGTACCCACCCAGGAGTTGACTGTGAGTTGGTTTCCTTAGTAGCTATAATATTTAGGTACTTACACAAGCTAACGGTGAAGGGAAGTCTTCAATGTACCTGGAACAAACGTTGGTAAAACTCACTCGGGCTCCTTGGAGGGTAAATCCACATTTACTGCATGGAAGCTTGCACCAAGGCATAAGTCCATTAAGTAGGTCACCAATGTAACTGATTCACCCATTCTATCCCTGCCCCTTCCTATATTGATCTTGTGACGTTGGATTTCATCACCAACTAGTGGTTTCATTGTGGGAAGTTTTGTTTAATTGTTTGCTTCTGAGATTCATATCATGTGTTGTTTGTTTTACTTAGTGAACCTTAGGCCGAGTCAATGTTAATGGAATCAACTCTTGAGAGTACCAATGGAGGAACCCCTTCTCCTGGGGAACCTTTCACCTTTCCTTCTTTTGGAAACATTATTCCTCCATACATTACCACACTGAGTCTTCCAGGACTCACCATTGGATTACCAGTTTGGTTGTTCCCCACTCCAATGATCTCGAATCTTCCCGGTGCTTCATATTTCATTACACCACCAACACATCAACCTCATGTCAAATTTTTACCTTCTTCACCCATTAAGTCTCCTTCCTTTTCTTCTTCTTTGCCTAGTGAAATATCTAAAGCAAGTAGCTAGGTTAATCAAAAGAAGAAGAAACAGAAAGAGAAGAAGAAGAAGAACCTGAAAAGGACCAATCCTCCAACCACATCAGATGTTGGATCTAAGCAACCAACTACTGTTAATAGTACTAGGAGTGCTGATGAGGTCAACAAGATTAAAATGAATAATCCGAAACCCAAATTCCCTTGTAGTCTTTGTAAGGGTGACCACTTTTTAAGAGATTTCCTTGGTCTTCCCAAGATCTTAGAAATGTGGTCCTCCACATCATCATCCTCTAATATACATGATGGTGACACTCCATCAACTAGTGACATTAATGTTGGTAAGAAGACAATTGTTAAATTTCCTTACATGTTATGCGAAGGTGATCATTACTCTCACCTTTGTCCTCGTATGGATGAGGCTTCTTCTCTTTTGGAAAATCTTCAAATCCCAACTACTTATCATAAGATTCCCCCCAACCCATTGTTAGTTGATGGAATGGGTTTCATATGAAAAGTGAAACCCAAGTGACTGATCTAGTCCTATCATTAGTTAGTCCCACCCTTCATCTAAAGAGTGCCAATGTGGTCAATCCCACTCCTCCTCTTACGAGTGCCAAAGTGGTTGCTCTGGTCCCTTCAGCGGTCAGTCTGGTTGATCATGTCATCAATTTGGTCACATCCCTAGTTGAACAAGTTGACAAAGTGGTTGATCCGATCCCATCTTCGGTCAATTCTGCTCTCCTGTTAGAGAGTGCAACCCAAGCGGTTGATCCATTTCCACTTGTCAACCCCATTCTCCCCTTTGAGAATGAAACCCAAGTGGTCGATTTCATGTCGTTATCAATCAATCCTACTCTCCCTCTAGAGAGTAAACCCGATTTTTCCCACATTTTTCTCATTGATACATAATCTACCATGCTGAGGGAATTCCTCCTTCTCTCATGAAATCCCCTCCAAGTAATGAGGCCATACTTTTTGATTGGGGTGTGCTAACTAGACCTCATCTTCCCTCTCACATTCCTTTCAATATTAAAGTATAGGTTTGTGGTCAGGACGTTCCTCATGTGTTGATTGATGAAGGTTCGTCCATTAGTATTTTGTCCTCTATTGCTTGGCAATATTTGGGTTATCCTCAGCTTGTGCTAGTTACCCAGACTCTGTTCACTTTTAATACAAGAACCAGTCAAAATTTAGGGATCCTTCCTCAATTTTCTATAACTCCGGGAGAGAAGACTATCTTTATTGATGTTATGGTAGTCCAGGACCCCTTGGATTTCTATTTACTCCTTGGGTGAGATTATGTCTATGCCATGAAAGCTATTGTGCCCACTCTTTTACATGTGATATATTTCCTGCACGATGGAATAATGGTGACTATTGATCAACTTTCATTCGTTGGCCCTGACTTGATTACCAACCCAATGACCTCCCTAAACGGGTCTTATATGCAGTTGATATCACCCCTGCCACAGGTCAATTATGTGGTGTTATCTCCCATGACTTCAAATTCTGATGACTTATATCCGGTAGTTGACATGGTGATCTCTTTGGTAGGGATATTGGAGCCTGATCTCGTTACCCCTGACACAACCCTCGACATGTGTTCCTTCTAGAGTATTCTTCTTCCATCCTATAAATATCTCTTGGAAGACATGTCCGAGTTTTTTCTCTTGACATGGTGTCCTTCTGGAGAGTTATCCTCTTGGAATCCATGATGAAGAAGAGGCTATGAGAATATTTTCTCTTCTCTATGGCAATCTCGTTAAAAAATGAAACAAAGCTACAAGCATATTTTTCCTCTCTATAGAAAGCTTGTTAAAAAATGAAATAAAGGTCACAAGCATAGTTTCTCTTCTCTGTGGAAAGCTCATTAAAAAATTAAATAGAGGTCATGAGTACAATTTATCTTCTCTATGGAAAGCTCATTAAAAAATTAAACAGAGGCCACGAGTGTAGTTTTTCTTCTCTGTAGAAAGCTAGTTTAAAAATGAAACAGAAATATGGGGATTGAACCCGGAACCTTGAGCATAGTTCTTTTCCTATGTCAAGCTTGTTAAAAAATGAAATAGTCACATGTCTCGTCAGGTCGAGTCTCTCTCTAGATCTCATAGATTTCAAGTCGAGTATTTCATTAGGTATCATATTTGAACCTTCATTTCATCCACCTGTATCCTTTTTCTTCATCTAGTACATAAATTGGTGACAACCTCAAAGTCAATGAATGAATTGAAGCTTGGGGGGCATGTCTCCAGCCTTTGATTATCATTTTGGAGTTAAGCCAGTAGCTTTTCAAGCTATTCCGAGCATGGTCTTAGTTCCTTATCATGCTCAAAAAAACATGAGAATGCAACCGAGTATACTTTTATCACTTTTTCAGAATCGTAAAGGTTATACGAAAAAAGAACCCCTAGAGTCTCCTTTAAGCTCTTTTCAGACTCTTTAAACATAAAACGATTTCTAAGTGGTCTTTCTTCCTTTCACACTCATTAAAAGGTTTGAAAGGCCGTCTTTCGAGTGGTATTTTATCTCTGTTTCTGCCTCACGAGACTAAAATTATGAAAAAAGGACAACCCTGGAGTCGTCCTTAAGTTCTTTTCAAACTCTCTAAACATGAAAAATCACTGAGTTTACCTACTCTGGACTCGTTAAAAAAATCATACATTGAGGGGAGCATATGGGACCAAACCCTTACTTCTTTCAGTTTGTTAAACAAAGGAAGAGGGACTTACCGAAGGTGAGTTATATAGAGCATGTGTTATCCTCCTTAATCTCGTTAAAATAAAAATAGGTACTCGTCTATCTGGATGGGGGAAAAAATTGAAGGAATCAAGCCAAGCAGTTTTTGAAAACATCACCAGTCACTCTTACGGTCGTCCTTGAACAAGGCACTTTGTCTTTGCATACATTTTAATCCACTAAACCTCTACAATAAACCAATCCTTTGATTTTCTTTACTCCTTTGGGTCACCCAACGAAAGTCACAGTATCCACTGCATCATCATGTTTTGGTCCATGTCATGTTTCTGTTGTTTTGCAACAGTGTTCAAGGGAAGTATCTACCTCGAGAGTAAACCATCACAAATTTGTTGTTTCGATACCTATGTCAGTCCATGTTCATTTGATCCACCAATTTACATCCCTGTGTATGTTTCGTGTCATTGATGGGGGATACATCAAGGCCCTCCTTCGATGAGTTTGTTCCTGTTGACTTCAACACATTATTCGAGAGCTAGACTTGGAAACCAGTTAGTACCTTGGGATCTGCATGCCTCAATGGTAGGCCTCCTCACGTCCGAAAATGGTTTTACATCATTGACCCTTGATCGAATGATTCTACGAATGCTTGAATTCATCTCATCGATTCACATTCTCTAGAATGTACTAGGGTACCTTGGGTATCATTGACATCAATGGTGATTTCCCTTGCACTTGTTAACGTTTTACCTCATTGACTGGTAATCAAGTGGTTTATGCCATGTTCGAAATCATGACATCTATTCACATGGTTAGATTCGTACTACATAGGGATTGGTAAGAAGACCCTGGGTTGAGTGATCACTCTGATATGTACTTTACCTAGGTTGCAACAAAGTTTCTCTTGAATATTGACACACATACTGTCAGATAGATCCACTTTGTATTGGTTCGTAGCTATGTCTTGTCATCTCATAGATCCACAGTGTATTTTTCATGGCTATGATCAGTTCATATCATGGAAGTATAGATCCACATTGTATCTTGGGTGTCTATAACTTTTTGTTAATAGAAATTGGATTCGCGGTGTATTTTATGGCGGTCATACCTTGCAATTCTTTATCACCCAAGCATAGGTATGCATGCCTTGGGTTTGAAAAATGTCATAATATTTGTTTGATGGTTGTGTGAAGCTTCTACTAGGTTCTCTGCATCCATACCCTTGCTTGAAAAATTCTACAAAGTACATCAGTCATCATTTTCCGTCTTCTAACTTCGCACTTTGGGGGGCAATCTATTACACATCAAAATTACTCACTTTAATAGTGTCACAAGTGTCATCATTACAAGTATCACAAGTGTCACATTTTGACCATAAGTGTTGCATTATTGGCCTTAAGTGTCACAAGTGTTGCAAACATCATATTGCCATCTTGCCTATGTTGTGTCTCTAACGACATCACAGGGACACTTAAGACACCTTCAAAGATTGTTTTAAGAAGGAGAAATCATCTGATGAGG